>JBBPMH010000444.1:0-26406 GCA_038090235.1 Pulveroboletus ravenelii
GACTAGAATAGAGTAAACGAAGAGTGCAGGGCCGATAAGTATGTAAGGTTGGGTGCGTTCTTCGGGAGGACCAAGTAAAGGGATGGCTCGCTGAGCCGGCACCCTTTACTGGCTCACCGGGAGGTTATGTTATATTGTCCTCCAATCCCCACCTCCATGTGCGTCAAGACTTCCCCCCCTAGTGCGCTTAGTCGTAGGCGGACCAGTCAGAGTCCAAACCGACGCTGGGAGGTAGCACGAACCCAAGAAAATCGCATAGTTGATGCGGACATGGGGATCAATCCGTTCCATCATGTGCGCCTGAGCGAATGCACAACAACCAGGCCGGGCACGTGATCGCAAGAGTAGCGTTTCCCGTGTCTGGTTGATGCTGGTCGACTGTCAGTCCCAGAGTATGCTAGAGTGGGGTGACACGCACCATTAGGTGAACACCTGGCGCAGAGACTTGCGACACATTGTTTACTTCCTGTACCTAATAAGACGTGAGCAATCGTGACGAATGTCATTCCACCAGAAAAAGTCATACAGCGTTCGGCGGTGTTTGATCTACCGTACCCTGTCCGCTACTCGAAGCGCCCTTGTTCGAATCCTGCTGGGTAACAGGAGGCTTGACGACCCGCTTGAACTGTAACGCGTGATGAATGCCTGGATGTAAATGCGAGGAATGTCAAACCTTTCGTCTTCTGGGGAATCCTGTGCTTGTTCGCTAATATAGTGTGTCAGATACACCACACCTGACTGTCTATCGAGGGAGAGCACTCACTGGAACCACTTGCGCTGCAGCCATTCTCGAGCGTCCCTCATTTCTCGCTGGGGAATGGGAAAGTGATCGAGGACCTGCGAGCTGGGCCGACTCTCCAAAACGTCGACTGGGCGCGTGTGGTTCTGATGTCGGGTCCTTTTTACTCTTCCTCTGCAACAATCTTTTAAATATTGAGGGACCCTGAGAGTTGACAGTTTCTCCTGGGCGTGACTCCGAACGAGAGCCCCGCGGTGGTATCGCATTCTCCTGGTGACCAGTAGAGGAGACCGGGGATGGTGGCTGGAGCATCGTCAGCATGCAAGGATGAGTAAAGTGAGGTGATTGCTAACCTCTTCGAAGTCAAAGTCAGCAGCAGGCGCGCTCAACGGCACCTCGTGCTGTGCTGTCGTAAGGGCTTGTTCAAGGCCGAAGCGAATAATTTGTTACCTCGAGCAGATCAGCATCGTCGTGTTTATTGTGACCCTCTGACTTGGATTTCCCAGGTTTTTGCTGATGTATGGTGTAGAGTCAGGAGAGCTCCTTTAGTGATGGAGTGACCAACACCTACCATATCCGAGTCAGCCGCCTCATTGGCATGGCCACTCGAGGTTACAGGCTGCTCTTCTTGTGCCCCTTCCTCATGAGTAGCAACCTAGCAGGAATTATTCAACATGTTGGGATTGCGAACACATGGATACTTGCATGAAATGGACCATACACATCTGGCAGAATCTTCCCGAGATCACGAATGACGACTTTCCCATCATAGTGTCCAGTTGCAACATAGCTACTGTCAGGCGAGACCGCAATTGACCGTGGCCCTCTGTCATCCTCAATGATAGGGCCTATTTGTGTCAGTGTTGATCCATCCAGGAACAAGATTGAGCATGGCCGTGTGAAGGTAGCGATGAACTTTCCATTGGGAGCTAGATCTATGGAGAGGGTGTCATCACCAGGGAGAATTGATGATTCAGCCAGTTGAGACCCAGAAGAGACACTGAAAGACCTGATCTTCTTGTCGCGGAATATAGCAAATATTTCCTGAGCATCATTTGACCATGCAAGCGGGGTAACTACAAGCCATTGGTCTAAGGTAGTTGGAATGGTGATGAGCTCATCACCATTGAGCTTGCTGAAGATGCGGATGCTATGCCCCCTAAAGCAGGAAGTGGCGATCTGATCGCCATTCGGAGAGAATCGGATTCCACAGATATGGCTATCATGCTTCAGTGGGCCAACCAGTCTCTTTCCGCTTTTGATGTCCCAAATACTTGCAGAGTCGTCCTTAGGTCCTTCGGTCCCAGTGGCAAACGAGGTCGAATCAGGCGACACATCAACCGCACTCACATACTTTGTCCCCTCCACATCGACAACCTTTTTATCCATCTCTCCATTCCACACGCCGGCCCCCTGACGGTAGGCCCCATAGACAATCCACTTGTGGTCTCTCGACGCGCGAATGGCACGCAACTTCATTCCCGTTTGCTTCTTAAGCTGTTGACCATCTGAAACTCGCCAGTGTTGAATCCCATCATTAGTTCCACACAAAATATGATTCTCGTCAGGGTGAAATGCGAGTGCCCACACAGTGCCAGCAGTGTGACCAGTGTCGAGTACGATTGTTTGGTCTTGTCGAATTGTCAGTATTGCCCAGTCCAGTCACTCCCTAAAGGTACGCACCAGTATCCGTAGACGACATCTTCACTGATGCGGCGCACGACTGTCGAAGTCGAAGTATCAAGGAGTGAGATGTTCGGTTTGCTTGTGGTTGCGCGACGTTGCTGTATGAACGCGTTGAGGTCTCATGGCTTCATTCTCCATATGGTGCCTCGTGTCTTTGGCGCTTATTCTTGCTCACTCAGATCCTGACTACGTGGCCTCGCTGCGACTAGGCAAGCAATCCAACATGGACAAAATGTTGTTCGTTGTCATGGTTCGTTTCATCCTCGGAATTCCGAGTACTTGTCATATCTCGGACGCTGAGTGTACGATCTGCGTTGGATCGACTCGCGACGTGCGTTCCGGTCCGCTACCCATACTCCAGAGAATCCTTCACAAGCCCAAACCGTACCTCATTCACATCGTTCCTGGTAGGCTGGGCGGTCGTCCTTGTGTCTCTTACGTGTCTCCCGAGTTCAAGTGGTTGTCGTGAATGGCAAGTACGAAATACATGCGTCCACCGTTACTTGTTGTCGTTCCGGGTACCAGCCGCCTACTGTTTGAGGCCTGACGCCGACTACTCGGGCACTCTCTGACGAGCAAAAGGACTGCGCGTAGCAGCCACCGAGCATCGATACCAGTAGTGGGTACGTTGAATAGCGTCCCTATGAACGGCCGCATGGTTTTGTAGGCCAGTGGCTGGGGTGATGGTCGTTGGGCATCAATTACCGGGAAACTGCTGAGTATGTTTCATGTACGAGACCGCCATATACTTCAATCAGATTGTTTGACTCGCTCCTGGGCCAGACATCAAGTCATATTCCTCAATGGTCGTAAAGCAGTGAACAACAGCAGAGCTACCACATCAAGTCGTGCAAGGCGTCAAAACATGAAAAAGAGGCACACTCATAGGAAATACAACAAATGGGCGTGCAATGGTGACAAGCATAAAATGAAGAACGATGAGTATGCAGAGCGAAAAACGAGCAGGCGTCCTAGTCGACCCACTGGGGCTCAACCTTGAGTTTAGCCTTGGGCCGGTATTTACCTCCTTCCAATCCATCCGCTTCCATCCGGATCTTGACAGACCGGTGCAACTTGACCTTGATCCCCTCCATGAGCTGCCTCGGAATATGTCTTCCCTTGCCTAAATTGATGCTGCACGACAATAACACACAGTTAATCCGATGGACTCACGCAGCACGGAGAAAACGTCGACGTACACAAATTCCTTGCGCCAGCGATCGTTTTGGTCAATCTGGTAGTGCTGCTTTTGCGGGATGACTTCCAGAATCCACCACCACAGTGCAAGCTTCAGCTGGTCGTATATAGGAGAGAGGGCGTCTACCAGGTCCTCCTGTTCTTCGCTGACAAACGTCGCGTCGCCATCGCCAATCACAGCTGCTGAATTGCCATTGACAAGCGGTACGGATTGTCCCTTGATTGAGTCTAGCGTACCGGGAGAGGACGAAAGCGCAGGCGTTTTGAAGATCGCCGGGGGACGCTCACGCACGATTGGGTACAAGCTGGCGGGATCCATACCAATTTGATTGAACATGGAGCGGTGGAACATAATGCCCGTCCCAGCGAGGAAACACTGTCTGATCATCCACCGTAGCGGAATGCGTGCTAGGCTGTTACGGGTACCGTTTTCGACGGATCCACCACCGACGTCTGCACAAAGCAAGCACGCGCTAAGTACGTCGCCAATGGTTTCCGTATAGAAAGGCGGGACGCACCGCAATGAACACCAGCGAACCACACCTCTTCAACATTGGTCTCCGAGATTGTCTCAGAGTATTGTTGTTCAAGTTCTGGCAAGCTTGACTTGTGCTGGTGGCCGTTTGTGTGTTCCTTGAGGGCTTCCAAGGTCGTCAAGACGGGGAGCTTCTTGGTGCTACGCGGCATCTCGTGGCGCTTGACACCACGCTTGAGGTCGCCTTCCGTCGACCGGTTAAAGTAGTTTGCTTTGAACCGGCTACATAACAAGATGGGTCATCGACTGATGGAATGCGGAAACAACGTACACTCGATGCTCATCCAGCGAGAGAGCATGTCTGAAGTACCGAATGTTGTCATTGGCCTTCGTGAACGGCAATCTGCGAGGAATGATGCCGACGGAATTGACCGTGTCCCTAGCGTGATGTGTGAACATGGGAACACATGACGTGCCTCCGAACTCACCAAACACCCACAAATTCAATGTCAACGTTGATAGAGAACGCCTTTTTGAAGGCTGTACTTTGCTTCCATCCGACGTCGTCGTCTTGGGAATACATCTTGTACGCAAAAGCAACTTGTTGATGGTTGCACCGCGGTAGAAGACCGACTTTGTGAATCCTACGTAATGGAGAGGAATCGGCATGTAGATCAGTGCGGTACGCCAAGACTTACATCCCAGCCAGCGCACGGGCAGTGTAAGCACCCCTCGAGAACCCAAAAACACAAATCTTATCGCCCGCTTCGTCTATGCGAGAGCTCAGTATACCAGAATTTGGGCGCATTCATTCCACACACAGTTTTGCATCAAGAACTCGTAACCGCCTAGATGAATGTAAATCCCGTGAAGAAGTCCGAGGATGAAAGCCGCTGCTTACCCATTACGTGTGCATCCAGGTGAATCCCAACCATCATGTCAATGGTCTTTGATAAGTTGGCCATGAAGGGGGTCGCTATCTGAGGAATAGTGTAGGTGCCTATCCCAGCCTGCCGAAATAAACAAACTGGTCAAAAGACTCTTCGATTCCCATGCAGCAAACAGCCGACCTGGTAGTAAACCATCTGTTGGGCGGGGTCATCCTTCTTCAGCATGGAGAAGAACTGGATGACGTTCGAGTTCTACAGATCGATAGATGCATCAGAGGAGACTCTAAAGGTAAGTATCTCGGGGTAGACCTACGTCTGTATCGAACTGGTCGCCCGTCCCATCGAAGCACAGCACTAATGTGCGGTGGGTATGAGCTGGAGGTATGATGTCGTTCGTGGGATCTATTGGCAATGCCGAAAAGCCACTGGCCGCGAGAGTCGAAGGCGAGGCCAGTGAGGGGTCTGCCGACGAGGAAATAGTAGAGTTGCCAGCTACCATGGTAGGGGTAGACGCTAGGGCGAGCCCCTGCGTGATGCTCGACTCTTTAAGGACCACCGTATGGTCGGAAAGGGTATCAGCGAGCCAAGTGAACGGGACCGAATAACGGAAGCACTGTGGGATCAATGCTTCTATACCGTTTCTCACCCTGGCCTGGCCTGGCCAACGTGCTTACCGGGTCCAGCGATTACCGACGATGATGGGGCGGTATGTACAGGTGGCCGCCGAATATGGTCTGCGCCATTCTCGACAGAGCTTGAGGGTGCGTGATGGCCGACCCCGATGGGCGCATCAGTTGAGGGATTGTCCCACAGTGCCATACCAGGGCCAAGGGCCTGGGTGAGTTGAGTGACAGTGTGGGGTTCAATTTACCATCGGCGCAAGTCCACTTACCACTTGGGGTTCGTCATGTGTAGCCCTCCTGCCGTATCTCGGACCACGAATTTTAGACAGCCGACGCCGCGCATCCTTGATTGATTAGGAGCTAGACGCTCGCACGAGGAACCCTGGGGCATTGGAACCTGAAGTTGGTCGAAACTTGGCAGGAACCGCGACCCGCACTTGTGGCCTACCCGCGGCCTAACCCCCTAGCTAGGAACCCCGGAGGTTAAGTTGAGGACTCCACCGGGACGACAGTGTTACCGATATCCGAGTCCCTGGCTGGGCGTTTCGTGGGGCATCACAGAACACAGGTGTCTTTGATGGACCCACTAGAATTCTGAGGGCGGCCAAACGAAGTTATGAAATCGGACCGTCATGGCCCGGACTAGCTCCAAGCCTGCCAGCCCGATCTGCGGACAGTTGTATGTAGTTGGCGGAACCCTGGCATGAAAGTAGCACCGAGCTCTGCCACTGCAGTAGCGTTCCGAAAGTTGGAGGTGTGGATAATAAAGCTAATAAAGGCTCAATGGATGACGTGTTGATATAATCTGTTAGGGCACACTAGTTTGAAGAGTTGACGCGGCGACTGATCAAAAGGCCGCTGACGTTGGGACCGGCACTCGTCCGGTAGAAGCAACAAAACAGCACAATATCTGGTCTAGCGGATGAATGAGGCTGAGCACGGAACGAGTCGGTGATAAGCACGTCGTTCCGCTCTCTCCGGTCTACGTCCCTGTCGCGGAAAAAGTAGCAACTTGCACTGAGGAGCACTCCCAAGGCGGCATGAAGCAAACAAAGCAAGCAGCTAGCGCTCGTAGATCGTGTAGCATCCCAGAAATCGTGGCCAGCACGATTCTGATTGGTTCGATAAAGGATGGTTTCACAGCCGAATAAAAGCGACCGGACTCAGCTAAAAGTGCACTGGGCGGGTGGGCGGTCATATGAAGGTTTACGCCTTGGCAGTGCCGTGATAACAACAACCCCCGGTGGGAATGTATTCTGAAACAGGGCATCCTCGTTTTTCAGTAGTGCAATCAACAACTCGGTTGCATGAAAAGAAGTCGAGTCCAAACCAGGTGTTGTATAGACTTGTCCGGTGCGGCCAGAGCAAATGATTGCGACTCTGTAAGCCTGCGGAACGTGTATTTCGGTCGGGGTCGCACTGGTGCCCAATCGAGGCATACCCCTATTTCGGACGCATCCAAGTATGGGTGTCTCGCAGAGCCCTCTGCCGATACTGACGACTAGCAGCCTGAGAGCATTCATATGTATCGAGGGCACAGTGTAAGCTACTGTACCAAGGTGCCGCCATGGTTGAATCAAAGACTTCGCAGCCAGAGAATAGTACATCCAAGCTCATTTTGTAAACTCGAGCGCGCAGAGGGGTAACGGAAACAAGTGTCTGTGCATAGGTAATTACATAGCATAGTACACTACCTCAACAACACACGAGTACAATATAATATGCGACAACTTGGACGCAGTAAACTAGACCCTTAGTATATACATGTCATGACAAAGAAAGACGATGTGAACCTAGTATAAAACACACTCGTTCTCAAAACCCAAGTTGTTCCATGAGATTCTGCCACGCCGGGTTCAGCTGGGGACTCTCGGTTGGATGCATCTCGCTAGGAAGCTGAAATGATGACTGGGCCGGGTGAAACGCATTCGAGGCTTGCGTCGGGCACACATCGGAGCTGACACAAAACTCGTTGAACTGCGTGTCTATCAGCGATTGTGAGAATTGCTCCGGAGTTGCGTAATCGAATCCACCCGTGGCGGTGGAAGGCACTTGGAATCCGTCGAAGCTCTGCATGTCCTGCACAATCCTGGGGTGGATACTCGACGACGGGAGGTCGAATGAAGAACTGGAAGCGCATGAGAGATTTGTGACGTTGCTAGGGGTTGAGTAGGTTGTGGGAGGTGAAGACGTTGCGGAGTGACCGCTCGAGGGTGATGATGCATTGGCGACCTTCGAAATAAGACTAGTCGATCCGCCCCCCACTCTATCTAGCTCCTCTTTGGATAGAGTACACTGCGAGCAGGGAGGGTAGGTATTCTCGTGGCTTTTGTACCATATCTTCTCGACATGTCCCTAGATGCGGTATTAGCTCCCAGAGTCCACAAGAAAGCGGGTGAGAAACACACTAGAAAGACAGAGGCAATTCTGGTAGTAGGTGCCGCCTTCTTAAACACCTCGTACACCACGTCGACCTCATGCAACGACGACGCGGCCATGCTTGAGGTGGGTGCACGGGTCACAAGCATGCACATAGCAATCTACATGAAATGGGATCAGGCATCCCAACATATGTGATAACGTTTTGTACAACGTACGGCGGATGAAAGTGCCTGGGACCAAATGATCGGCACCCGCATTGCAATCTCTGGAAAGCAGTCTACAGCGGATGAAAGACTGACGATCGACCTCCACGCGGACCGATACATAGCCATGACTGAGGGGCCATATTTGTGTTTCAGTGGGTTGCTAGGACAATCCTGCAACGCTTGTGAGAAAAACCGCCGGTGAATGTTGAGGAGTACTGAAAGTGAGATGAGCATTGACATGCACGCCAGGAGATGTATGTAAAACACTACTCACTAGACTCTTTATACGTGAGAACGAGGTACTGTTGTAGGACAACTTGAGGTTCAGCTCGAATGTCCTTTATACAAAGCTGCAGATGGGAGGGAACCGGATAATCGCGAATCTTCCGATCAAGTTCCAAGATCGTGCTGTACGTTGGGATTTTCGAACCAAAGGCAGTGGTCAGTACTTGGTGCACCAGTTTCCCGAATCCCCAGGACCAATAGCGCCCTATCAACGAACGATTTCATTTATTCAGCACCTAGATGTTAAGTAATACTTACATCCCATCTCTAGTTCTCCCTTATCATTACTCATAGGGAACTCATCGTCGGGAAATGGCGCGTCTATCCAGTCCAGCGAGACATTTGAAGGTCGTCCGGCGAAGAAACTCTGGGGCGATGTGAACGTTCGTCAGATAACGGTAAGGGTTGCACACTCACGAGAATCGTGTCCATCAGAAACATTTGCCAGAAGAGGGTACTCCGCTTTTGGATAACACTCTTCTCAAGCTGAAAGCGTGCACTGTGAAGGTCTTGTTGCATATTTAAGGCGATGTCACTAATATGAACTGCGAAGAAACTTACGGAGCCCCATCTACGTAGGGATCAGTGCGCGTTTAGCATTGCCCAAGAGGAACTCACTCGGTAGGCAATTTTGACCCCTAAACCAGCCAAAATATAGGGTCGACTGAGATCTGCTAGGGAGTCACTTAGGTCGAGCCATGTGAGGTTATTTATCTGTCTCATGATCACACAACCACTACGCTTCACGCTTTGGAAACAGACTTACCAGCGTATGGACCGTTTCCAAGGTGGAGGTTATGCAGGGCGAATTAAACTGCAGAGCTACGCGGGATAATATGTAATACTCATAAGCTTCGAGGGCGAAAGGAGGCCGACTGAAATCGAATAACGATGCAAGTGCAAGAATGCTAAAGAGAAGGGAGAGTGTGTGAGGGCCCGGTATTGATTCATAGGAGCTGCGAGAAATAAGTCTCCGAAGTGTCATGAAATCAGCCAACCCACTCTGCACGATAGACACTCCCCACGACATCTTCAAGCAACTCGCAGCGGGAGAGTGGGATCCATCTGACGTAGTTGTCAACTCTCAATCCAAAGGGGAAGGAACGAGCTACGCACAATGTTTTTGCCCAATTCAGATAAATCTCACACAACCGGATGGCTTCGGACAGTGGTGGACGATGGCACATCACGAGTTCCTGCAATTGTTCACCAGCTGGAGGGATCCCATGTTCGAATGCCGAGGCATTTATGATACTTTGTGGGAGACGTGAATTCTGAATCAATGTTGCCCACGGGGATGCTTTCTCGGGGGGATGCTGAATGACGGGAGAGCCCATATAAGAGACTACAAGAAGATGAAGGAACCAGAATTACCCTCATGAGATACTGTAAGGTGTGAGAAACGTGATCAGAATTCGTGGCCTCGTATTAGGACAAAGGCATACTTCTGCTCGAGCCGTGCCACCCACGAAGGTAGTATCACCATGTGTGCCAATACTGAGCGTCCCTGACAAGCGGGTCATCATACCATACCGCAAGAGGCTGGTTCGAGTTACCAAACGCATCAATGAAAGAATCAGGCTCGGGCTCGCTCGAACCAGAAGTACCGATGTCTGGACGCATTTTCTCCGTGCTATTTCGAGCAGTGAACGAGACGGTACTCGAGAATGACATAGGTGGATCATCAGACGTCTGAACACGTGCAAGACGGAGGGCCTCCTCAAGCTCGCGAATGCGCGCAGACATCAACTCGATCTTGTTGTGTAATTCGGTGGTGCCTGTGAGGATTAGGCTGAGAAGGTGCGTTATGTAGTGGTCCAGGGTGAAGGGATAGGAGCACCTACCGATTGCCTTTCCCCATAGTCAGAGATCCTTGCGAGAAATGTAAATGAGTATGAACCATAAAGATAATATGCTGTCAGTACCGGTGGGACATATGGCTCCGCATCCACGTTTCAAACAATTCTCGCAAGGGGCCTGGAAGCGAATATCAGCACCAATATGAATCCATTCTGAGGGGGAAATTTGAACCTTGCGGTCACAACGAAGCTTGAGGCTGTACCAGATTAGCACTGTAGCGCCGAGTTGCCATGTTTGAGTGTGAAGCAAACGTACCGTCTACATTCGGCGCAAGACGTGGGCACCCGGCCTGGCTTCCTGCGCTCTTTAGGTGCTGAGACGTGTGTTTCAGGGCTCCCGGTCATTCGGATGGGTTTCTTGGCGAGAGCGTAGCCTCGACCAGCTTGGTACTTATGTGGCTCGGCAAAGCCCGCACTACCACCATCAATATTGCCTTCGCGGACACAGCATCTTCAAAGAAAGGGGCGACATCGCTTGATCAATGTCTCGACTACGAGTCAATTTCTGAGCGTTGTGTATCAGAGCTATGCAGTGACCGGTGGCGTGAAATAGTTACGTCGTGTTTCGGGGGTCATTACGCTCGGCCGAGGCGCCACACGCAGCTAAGACCTTCATGCATATGGCAAACCTCCAATCAACCAGCACTTGCGCAAGGCGATCAGACTGCAGCCTGCTCGACTCATCAATGAGCCCGACCCACTGGTGAGGCAGTTTTGCTTTTAGCTCTCCAAGGCCGTCGGTTACGAAACAACGTGGTTACGTCCTGATGGAGTATCATCCACAGATACCCGTTCGTGTCCGAACAATAAACAAAGGTTCAGCCAGTTTGGCTAGTTTGCGCATGAAACATAACATCATGGGGGTAGAAGTACCGATGGCACAGTGTTAATGCGTTCACGTTTCGGGCAAGCGGTGGGGACGATTATCTTCCAGGGTCGCCGGTAAGTGGAAACATAGCCCCATCATCTACGGCGAACATCAATGTGAACCAAAATGTATGACTTACTTGATATTCAACGTCAGGCTGGCGAGTCTCACACCTCCAGCGGGCCTCATTGGTCCACGGTGTAAACTCAAAGTGAAACCACCATTGCTAGCCCGAATGTGGGTATCATTGGCTCCTTCGGCCCGCTTGAAAACCCTCCGGAATCACTCAACTCTCATTCGTGCGTCTCAGTCGTGGCGCACCCCACGGCAGTACACTCTGGGTTAAACGATAATGGACTTTCCGATGGCGCACCTGCAACACGTTCTAATCTCATCCTGCCAGACTCGATTCTTGGCGGAGGTTAATCAAGCTCTGAGAATCTCTGCCCGAATGCGGGACCATGCAATATAGCTCTGATTTTCACCCTGCTGATACGTAAACTTTTCGAGGTCGTAGGAAGGTATATTCCAACATGTGATTCCGCGGATTCAGGTGATGAACGACACTTGCAAGCTCACGGGATGCCGAATTGCTCGCAGCTCCTTGCGGAAGTTTAGTCTACGCAGCTGCGCAGCGTTCGTCGTGCATCACGGCCCATCAGCAAAATTTTTTAATGTCATCAATTGGTACTAGCGATTTACTTCCTGCTCGTGGAGTTAGCTGTCGGAGCTGTCCGACCCAATATTACGTCAGTATGACACTGCACAGCGGACTGAGACTCTGGCGCAGCCGAGAACAATTAAAGTCAACATCTGCGGAAACATGAAGGACCCTAGCGCCACTACTGTCGCGGTCAGGACAGCGGGAAAAACCTTCTCTATAGGTTCGAACGATCCGGCCCTTTCTAACAATATCCGCTCAGCGCCCTGCAGAGAACAAATCTGGACTAACAACGGCTGCCATCCTGTGACACAGCCGACTGCAGGCTGAGAAACAAGGACTTCTTCTCGTTGGCAGTGTCCACTGCCGCACGTCAACGCGGAGCGTTTCCCACATTCAGTCAAAGTGAGCGTCGTCCAGCTGCGGGCCGTTCATGTCTCCCCTGTACACAATGAGCCCGTAGCTGAAGACTAATTGTGCTTGACAGTGTCTGAGGACCACCCCAAGTGGTCTGCTTTCTATGACCGAAACCATCGCCACCCGCCGTGGACACGACGAACATCCCATGGAAGCAGCACAGGCTTTCAAATAGTCGTTGCCACTCTCTCGCGCCTATCTTTTTCAGTACATTGTTCCTCTGTAGCTCGGAGGTACTTAATGGCCCCATGGGGGCAACGACAAAGGTGAACGACGACCCACATCCCAGGCATGGCTCCCCTCGGTATACCTCTCGCCAATTCAAAGTTCACCCTTAACTCGGCTGGCGTGGCTGGCTTTTTTGGAGGTAAAGAAGCCATCTCGGCCATGGCCACCGTCCACCTTTACAAAGGCAGACGATGGCTTGGGTGGTTCAACTCCCCAGGAAGTTACACTGTCGCGAAACGCTTCGGCCGGATGGCAAACGCACGTTTCTGGGCTGGATTGTTTCCAGGTCCGAACGCCTCCCCGGCCGTTTCGTTTGGGCTCGATGGCAAGAAAGGACCCCAGTATATCGCAGCCTTGTCTGGGACGGAGATGTCCACACGGCATCTAGGTTACTTGACGATAGAACGGAGTAAGGAGTTAGAAGTAGAAAAGATAGAAGGGAGGAAGACGAAAACCTATGACGTTGCCTATCTGGCCATGAAGCACGTTGACTATGATGGCCCCGTTAAACGCCTACCCCTCAAGGACGCTCTCCTTGGACTCATCCCAATCGTCGTCAGCATCGTCACCTGCATCCTAAGTGCGCTGGTCAACGACTGGTACAGCTTTTCCATGATTTCACTCGGTATCCTATCCAGTGGTTGGGCAAGCTTTGTCATTGGCAAGGGAAAACTCGTCATCAAGTCAGTCAAGAACCCGGCTGGCGGCGCTCCTCCAGGCCACGGTATATTGATGGGAGAGGATGAGGTGGTGGTGATCAAGGGGGAAGAACGGGACGTGAATGCCATCACAAAAGGATCTTTCGATCTCGAGACGTCTTCAACGCCGACCGACGAAGAAGAGGGCGCGGTACGCAAGCACCACGACATCGGTATATGCTCTCTCCTACTCATCTGCCAATTCCTCCTCCAACTTCTCCTCATCCCTCAAGCGTCCCTATTCGGCCAGATCATGTTCGTCGCCTCACTCGGCGTCTCGTGGGTGTATAATTCCTACCTCTCTTCGTTGGAGAAGGAGAAGATACAGGCGGATATACTCTTCCAGACGCTTGGAGAACCGAAGATGCTCCGGTTCCGTGCTGGCACGAGGACAACGATGGCAGTGTTCGTTTGCCTATTGCTCTTCCACGAAGTCGAGTGCTCGTCCCCGCAAGAGGACCGAGCTCGTCGTGTCAAGATCCTCCGCTCATGCCTCGCAAACGATACGGCCGTATGGAAACGCTGGACGGATAAAGTCATCGAGCAGCTCCTGAACATCGACAACGAATCCGAATCATTGCCGTACCTGGAAATAGACGAGGAAGACAGGGCGTTTCCCGAATCGGGCAGAGAGATGTTGAAACAGCTGCTTGATGATGCAGCTGCAGCGTTTAGAGAGTATTTCAGTATTTGCGACGGATTACCAAATGACTCTACGCGCCCAGAGCTTAAAAAAGAGTAGAATCGTTCCACCTTCACCACGCAACAATGACGTTTGCGACAGAATTCCCATATTACTATTCAGATTCATTGCACACATTCGTTTTATATGGCGTTTTTTCCGGACGATGACATGGGGTCTAGGGAAGATCCGTTGCCAAAAATATCTGCACCACTAGAACCTCACGCTGTGCACCGTATTTTTATTCGAAGGGAAAAAAAAGTGATCGAGGATGGCATGCATAGGGTCTGTGGATCATGTGAGCGCAGTGGAGGGGGACGAAACGTGATCAAATTACTGATATCATCCACATCATCGTCCATCAGTTCATCATCATCATCGTCCTCCCATTCATCTTCAAACTCATCCTCCATGTCACAGGGAAACAAATCCGCATCGGGTGGACTGTAGGTGTCGGCGTTCTGTCCCTGGTCACGGTTAGGTGCGTCAAAGTGCGAGTGTGATGGCATGTAAGTAAAGTAGATTGCATCGTGTGTGATCTGCAGGCAGGAGATGAAAGAGAGTAATTGGTCGTCGTCGAACTCGGACAGTCGGCAGACGGATACCCCAGGTTCGGGCGGGCAATCGGTGGTCAGACGGTTGAAGTCGAAGTCGGGAGAAATGATATATATACCTCTCCGCTAGAAACGAAGGGAAAGGGAGGGGCGGGATTTCAATCGACGTGCTGGCAGCGTAAATATACACATACCATAGCAACGGCTAATTTTCCGTTTCGGCCGCCTGCTGCTAGATAATATGAGACTGCCTCATCATTTGAGAATGGCTGAAAGTTCAAAATGATGGCGATGTCCCGATGGTGGATAGCATCCGATTCGGCAAACAGGCGTTGAAAACCAGGGAGGATGACTAGCCTGCCATTCGATGTAAGAACAGCAAGATCATCTCCCGATCCCGACACATGACCTGAAAACAAATATAGTCGGCAACATTCACCATTGTAGCTTAGAAATGAAGGCGCTTACATGCTTTGAACTCGCATTGGAAGGAACTAGGTGAATGGCAGTTATGAAGGAGCAATTGGGGTTGTACGACGGACGCCAGTAAACCACAGGTCGGTCGGACGTCCCACGTTGCACTGGTCAGCTCCCTCGTAGATAGCTGGTACAGTAATGTTCCACCTTCCCTCGCGAAAATACGCATTCCACCTTTACCGCAGATAAGCACATACAGGTCGTTGACTTCGACGTAGTTGATGGTGTCCAATATCAAGTCGTGATACTGTCGCTGGAGATCCCGAACGACCGAGACTAATTGCGACCTTGGGACATCCCAGACGTACGCATTGTCTCTTGCTGCGGCTAGGAGCGTTGGGTACGAAAAACGGAATGCACAAGTGTTCTCGGGCATGCGAAGAAGGGCCCAGGCTTTGAAATGACCCCGTCGACTCCCCCCCGAGCGAAAATTTGTCGCAGCAAGTCTGGATGCATCAAGCATTTTCTTGTCCGGAGGTGAGGTTCTTGAGTGCCGATCACCGTTTGCATCGACGGTACGTCGCCAGACTTCCATACAATTGTCATATCGATTGAAAACGATGTAACCCCGGTCGTATTCACAATGCGCGTAGCTGACAGTATGGGTCTGGATATAGATCGATCAGACATGGCCCCAAAACAACGCCAAATGTTGGGGCTGACCGGAAGAAGTGCCCACAAGATGCGATTGGTTTTAATATCACATACTATTAAGCCGCCTATTTGACAGGTCGTAATGACGAATCCTAGTTCATAGTCGACCTTGATACGATGCACAAAGGGCCCCGTCGCGGACAGCTCTCGAGCGGCAGACGGCGCCCTGCCGCGCCAGCCTCTCTCGATTTCCAATTGTCTCCTGCCTGGGAATGAGTTATCAGTGACGATCACGACCTAACACGGAAAGCTAGCGGACAATATGCTTTCCAGTTGAGTGGAATCGGACCTGCACGAAGCCGGTCTTGGTCGACAAGACGGTGGAGTATGGCGGCATTTCTGTATACGGCGGGTTCGTTGGTGGTAATCAAGGCATTCCAGTCGCGTGATACCAGATTAATAGAATACAACGAACGTAGCGGAAGGTACGATATCGCATGCAAAGCAATCTCTGTGGGCAGTCCGTGCAACATGGCAAGTGAGAAGAAAAAAGACAACGGCATGTACTCGCTTCGATGCATTTATGACATCTATCGAATGCCACGTGACTGTGATCTCCTCACGTGATGCCTAATTTGTCGCACGTAGTCGTTAATAGCTGACTTCCTTTCGGATTTTTTGTTCATGAAGCTCAGCTAATCGTGACTGCGCCACCTTCCTGTCTCTTCTTCTCTGTCATAGAGTGGTAGCCATGCCCTATCTATCAGCAACAGCTCTCAAAAACCTCAAAATGTACGCCTACAAGGGTGTAGACAGGTATGTTTACCCAAATCCGCACCAACCACAGCTCTGACTGCTCCGCAGGTCTCTCGTGTCCCGATACGTCCTTGCCCCCTACTGGAATTGGTTTATTACTCTTTGGCCGCTGACGGTCGCGCCGAATACAGTATGCTCTCAAATCAAGGCTTCAGCGCCAGTGGCATTGATGCAGTGCAGATTACCCTTCTTGGGCTCGCTATAGTCGCGCTTAATTTCGTCTCGCTATTAGCCTACGATCCGCTGTATTATACGGACAAAGATGGCTCAGTTGGTCCCCCACGATGGATATATTTCACGTACGCATTCTCGCTATCGTTCGTTCCCGTTTGCTCATCTGATGACGTAGATGGGCCCTTGGTCTCTTCATGTACCAGAGCTTCGATGCCGTGGATGGGTATGAGGTGTTCTCTTACTGATGCAAGTGCTTTTTAACATTTACGGATTCGAAGTAAGCAAGCCCGCCGTACTGGCATGGCTGGTCCGCTTGGCGAATTATTTGATCATGGTAGATATCAATGTCCATTCACCATTTCAGCAGGCTTACCCGATACCGCTAGGTTGTGATGCACTCAACACTACGGTAATTCAATATTCCTTGGTTTTGTGACACATTTTTCACGTCCTCTTTAGCTAGAGGTTATTTTGGCCGCCAGGGCTCTTAATTTAGGTCGTTCATGGTGGACTGTCGCATCGCAGACGGCCAGTCTTGCAACTTTTTACCTGGCCACATGGGAAGAACACCATACAGGGATATTGTATCTTGGACCATTTTCCGGGCCCGTCGAGGGTATTCTTATGATCGTATTTATCTACGTTGTTTCCGGCATCTTCGGCGAGTGCTCCCTTTGTCGGATGTTTCCGCGGACTAACGGCCACGTAGGACCTTCCTTTTGGGACCAACGATTCCTCACCTTCACCCACCTTGACCGTATACCACGAGTCGTTGAAACGTTGCCTGACATTCGTCTCAATGAGGCTTTCATGATGTTTGCTGCCTTTGGTCTGGCTTTTAATATTGTGTCCAGGTATCACCATGTTTTTCGAACAAATGGAAATCCACTAACATGACTATAAGCTACTGGAATGTTTACAAGGCAATGCGATCCTCGGGCAGATCTGTTCTCAAGCCGTTACTTTTCCTTCTTCCCTTTGTGGTATCGGCAGCCCTCCATGTTTTGTGGTTACTCCGCCCATCGTTCTACCATTCGAATGTCGTGCATTCCCCACTTTTCGTTCCGTTCATGTGCGCCTGGGGTTTACAGTTCGCGCACCATGTCGGACAGATGATATTGAGCCATGTGGCAAAGACGCCCTTCCCGTGGTGGAATTTCATGTGGATATGGAGTGCCATTGGTGCTATCGATGCTCATCTACCCGAGCTACTTCACCGGTCTGCCGTCATTTGGCTCGGTATTTGGACTTGACTCACACTTTTCTAGATCACCCATTATTCAGTCAACACCGAAGCGCACTGCAATATTTGTTTACCTGACGCTCGCAATTTCGACCTTCACGTATGTCTACTTTTGTACCATCGTGATCAGGGAAATCACGGAGTACCTGGGCATTGCGTGCTTCACGGTGCGCAAGAAGGATGCGGAGGGAAAATGGCGGGATACCCGCGATATCCAGCAGGATGGATTTTTCAAGAACTCGTGACGCGTTGCATAGAGGGGATATCGTCGCATGACATGTCTCACAGCGATATCATAGATCATCATAGAATATCACGTTTGTAATGATTGATGCGAGGCGGAGTTTGTTGGCGTTGGATGTGTGGGATTCTCGAAGCCTAGAGTCTGGCAGCGTGGAATCACATTGACGATTCAGTAAAGGACACTGACAGAACGATTGGCCGGGCCCATCCAGACGCATCGTAGTGACGGAGCCCTCAGCCCATCCCACACGATAAGGATGGACGAGCTCAGTTCCGCCCGGAAGATACAGTAGTCCATGCCAAAACCTGTACATACCCCCCCAGTTCTCTCGAGAATACCTTTCACCCGTTCTGTTCCGAGGGTCTCTTGTGTTCACGTTCGACCATCTTAGGCCGTCGTGACAATGTCTTTATGCAGAAAAATATATTCTGGATCGGTCGACTGGCGAATTTTAACCAGAGATCTTTACTGGGGAAAAGCGTCCTCCGCCCCGTGGATTCCGTCGGACTCCTTACCTACATCATCGCGCCGGCGGTTGGATCAGCGCAACTGTCTGGCCGCACGATCTGATAGTAACGAAACAGGGTTCGTGAAAAACGTGGCCCGGTGTACATATAATCGTTATTATGCCTAAATCGCGTGCCCCGTGAAGAACTTTCTATGGTATGCAGAAAGGACCGTGATCGTATCGCGTGTGGCTACGTCTGGATGAGTCTGCCGTTTGACCAGCTGAGGTATGTCGCGGTCTGTCGGACCCAGTCAACAAGCTCCTCCCGCTTGACCTTCGTACCCTGATCTGTCGCCTGCACCTTGACCTTCGTCCCGTCAACGAACTCCCATTTTTGTTCCTTCACGACGACCATGCCTTGCTTCAGCTCCTCACCGCCCAGTAGGATATCAAACGGCACCTCATCCCTCTCCGCCGCCGCGAACTGTGCCGGCAATTTGGGTTTCCGCTTTGCCAGGAAATCCGTCTGAGAAAACCAAACATCGACGTCAGTCATACCATGTCCATCCAAAACAGTAGACCGGTTCCCCCCCACCTTGATCCCAGCCTCTCTTAGTTCCTGAACCAGCTTTATCCGCTCCTCTAGTAGCCCATCACCCACGGCGATCACGTACGCCATCGTCTCCTTACTCCGCATACCCTTCTCCACCCACTTGGGCCATACGAGCGCGAAAATCCGATCCAGCCCAATGCTGACGCCAATACACGGACATTGCGCACCCTTCTTTCCCTCCCCTGCTGCCGCAGACATGAAAGAACCAACGAGATTGTCGTATCGTCCGCCGGCAGCGATGGAGCCAACACCCACTTGGGATTCATCCACTTCTTCCTCCTCCGCATCCTCGACTTTTGGTTTTTTGGCTTTCTTTTTGGAAGCCGCGAGTGGTGTTTCGGACGGTGTCGATGCAGGGTCGTTAGGGCTGAAACCGGGGGGTGCTGAGGCTGCCACAGTAGCCTCGTATATGATCCCAGTATAGTAATCGAGACCACGTGCCAATGACATGTCGAAAGAGATCTATGGATGTATGAGAACGGCAGGCGACAGGGGCACTAGTCCAACGCACTTTGTCAAGGACTTTGTACGCGCCGAGGAGCGTGAACAACAGTTCCATCTCGAGGATGCCGCCTTTTGCACTGGGATTGGACTTCAATGCTTCATCGGCTTTGAGGTGATCTAGTAAAGATGGTCCTCCTGTTTGATCGTCCATCATCACTTCGAGAATTGGTAGAGCATTGGGGAAGGTGGTTGACCTTTGAGTTTGACATATTCTCCAATCTTGTCCGCGACTTCGGGGCTCAGCCCCTTCTCATCTATCATTTCCTTCTTAACATCCGCCCAAGGGAGCTAGCAACCCAGAGGTCAATCAAACCAATGCAAAGTATATCCTCAAGCAGAGGCGTACCTTGTCCAGCTTGTCTACAGCAGACGAGATCGTACGTATCTTCTCCGGTGGTACGCCGCACGTCTCGAAAATCCCGTCTAATATCTTACGGTTGTTAATCTGTCACATAGGGTGTCCAATAAACAAAAGACAAGAGACCACCAAACTCAGCACCTCACCTTGACCGTGAAATCGCCCACATCTAGGCGTATCAGAATCATGCACAGCAAACTGACGATCTCGGCATCCGGAATCATCGGATCCCATACACCGATGATATCCAAATCCTGGCGCGACGAATCAGTACCCGACCAAAGTGGCCAAGAATAAAAGCAAGAAAGAAACGCAACCGCTTGCATGAACTCCCTCATCCGGCCCTTAGACATGACAGGGTTATCCCTTCGATAGACCTTTCCAACCTGCCATATTTTGCCTTGTATCGTTGCGCCAGCCATGGCCACGTATCGTGCTAGTGGGACGGTGTGATCGTACCTCAGCGCCAGCTGTTCTCCCCCCTGGTCCATAAGATCGAAGATGAGCTTTGAGTCCTCGCCGTACTTGTCCGTCAACACGTCCTTGCGTTCAAATACGGGTGTGTCGAGACAGCTCCCTCCATACGACGTGAACACATCCTTGACGATCCGCTCGATGTGCTCGCGACAAAACATTTCGGCAGGCCCATAATCCCGCGTACCCTAAAATAAAGGACAATGTCCGGGGAAGAGAGGGAGGGGGGACGCAAATCGCATGTTTCATAAAGTCAGCTATCACTACCATTTTCCGATTGCCAGAGGATCAGCGCAACGCGAGACTCACCTTGGCGGTCTTGAGTAACAGTCGATCTTTTTTCTTCCCGTCTTTGCCCTCGCTCGTTCCAGCAGCACCCGCGCTGGATTCTACTTTCCCAATCGCACTGAGTGTCTTCTTGAGCTCGCCGAGTTTCTTTTTGGCGCCGTCGAGGGCAGCTGGGTCTGTATTTTGTAGTCTAAGCTCGTTCACGAGCACCGTTTGTTGTGTGATTTCTGCGGCAAGTGTTTCAGCGGTGGACATTGCGCGTGTTCGGTGGTGGATGGACGCGAAATGGGTCGGCGATCGATAACAAGTTCGGAGCAGCACACGAACAGGTAACATCAATCCCAACCGGCATGGATAAAATAGCCCAGGTTGGACCTGACTCACTGTCGAGGACCCTGATCACCCCCTAACTTTCCATCTTACAACTAACTAATTGCCATTACCAGTAAGAGAGCACATCGTCCAACTATCGAATATCGCCAGAATGCCGCACGCGCATCTCCGAGTAATGTGAACAGTAACACTCGTTCCGTACTGCGTCCACACCCTCCTCGTCTACAGTCAACCGCGACGACCTGTCATCAGCGCTTATGAGCTGCTTGTCCATCAATTTCTTCCACACTTCGCGAGTGGCATTGACGTGCGGGAGACATGCTGAGGCGACAGTATTGCCCCGCCTGCACGGAAGAGTCCCCAGCATCGTGAAAAAGTAAGAGACACCAAGACCACCGTTGTCGTTCTCGTCCCGGCACAAATATGGACTCCCAAGCACTTGAAAAAATAACTCCAATCGATGCGAAGGTGGTAGTTATGCGCCCACGACACGATATAGGAGGTGACGAACATGACCTGGTCAAACAGGATCTCCTGAAGAATGCGAAGCAACTGGAGGATGTTGAGCATGCGATGGCATACGATCCGCATGGTAGAGTAGCTATGATGGAGACAAAGATAAAATCTGTCTCTTGTCTCCATGTCAGTGTCCAGTTCGAATGTCCAGTTCGAAACGTGCTCTCGTGATAGCGTTGACACCTCCTTCCTTGCCCTTGACCACGGTAGTGCTGCCTTCCCCGAGTAGTAGCCCAAGAGGAGGGTCCGTCACTGAATTGCGAACGGGTTTCTCGATCACGAGCCTTCCTCTGCCGATGACGAAAGCAGCCAAGCCATTGGCGACCATCCCAAGCAAGATCATGGTGAAACTGTACCAGCACCAGCACACAAGAAGCAGGTAGGGACACCGATTGTCATCGAAATAAGCGCAGTTAGGCATGGATGGGAAGTAATCGTTTGACGGTAGCATCGTAGTCGACGCAGCTCATGGTAAGATGTAACGTCGATCGGCTTCATTAGCCTCCCCAGAACCATCACTTCCTCTCCTTGCTCCGCTTTACAGTAAGGTGAGCTAAGATGCCCTGTATGCGTAGTAGTCCCGGAATGTATTTGGATCCCGTGTTGCCGTCGACCCCAAGCCCCGACACAATAGGTGGTGGGCGTCTGGGGTGCTGGCAAGTTGAGAGTGAACTTTGAACCCGTAAGTGGTGTACCATGAAGAGCGTTGCTTGGGTAAGGGATACCAAAATTGTCACCTGATCCTACCTATAAGTCCGGAGAACCTGGTCTAGGCAAACTCAGTGGTCGAAGCCTGCGCGCCCATTAAACTCGGCTCACCACGGATACGTCGCCACTATTGTTCATGTGGAAAAGGTAAGAATGCTCAAAGTAAAACTCGGCATCCTCTAATCGGAGAGTTTGGTCAACTAGACTCGGAGGCTATCAAGTGTGGGACAGCCGAGCAGTCATATTGTGCTGTACGAGAAAAAGAGTTAATCCAAGTGAGCTTGTTGGATGTTTCGGACCAATATTACCTTGGTTTGCAGGGGAAATGCCAAGCACCAGCCATCTTGGCTCACCCGACATTGCCAGCGATGCTCTGGGGCATGTCTCACCTTCGACATCCTCCCGACCGATGGCCGACCACACTCAGTTCTTCTTGAGAGCGAAGTAGGGCTGGTAAGACTAGTCTTCTTTAAGACACGGACAACAAGCGGGTTCTCCGGCCGAGGACTACAGCCTGGATCTCTTAGTACTCAAACCTTGATCCGTCTTACAATCATTTGACTCCCTCCTGTCTTGACTTGCAGGTATTGAATTCGGCTGTTAACGGGGCCAGAATCAAGGATAGACCCACAAAGACTCTTGGACACTGCAGTCGAGGTTTGTGACTGTGTGTTCGTGTTTTGTCATGAGTGTGAGATTCCAGTTCCCGCTGTATTTACCAATTTTCACTCTTTTCCTGCTGACCGACGACGACGACAGCAAGAAGATATTCAACAATGGATGACGGTACGTCTTCAGCATCAGCCCCGACGACGACGATTTCTGCATTCGATGTTTTCTGCGGCAACAACCCGCCTCAGTAGTACCAGCACACGTACTAGTGGTCTCCCACCATGCTTCAGCACTTCCATTTGAAACGACGTTGGGGATTCAGTATCTCTCTTTCTTTCCCTGCTGGTGGTCGGCTCAAGGCTGGCGGCTCTGATCTCATACACTAGCTTCCACCACCATTTTTTTCCCATTCTACTGCTGTTCAGCGTATACGTCCCACACACCTCTCTGCCCTCCCCTCCCCTCTCCTCTCCTCTCCAAACCAACTCGCCGATGAATCAACGTTGATATTTTTGTCTTCCCATTCGCAAACCCCCCGTGGTACTCTTTTTCGTGTTTTCTATCTCTAGCCTGGAACTCCCAAGATATTGCACCTTCCGGGATCAGCATCCCAACAGATGCAAATATGAATGGCGGCCCACCACACAGCGACGAACCCAGCTGGAACACCGGTGCTCGGTCTCCGGGCCGTGATCGCGGTGGAGAGCTTCCCCGTCGGTCCAGTCGGAGTATGAGCCCGGGACGCGATGACCGGGGGTACGTCTCGCCATGATTCCCACTAGTCATTGCAAAATAACTTGATCTTTTTCTCGCATTCCTCAGCGGTCGCGATGGAACTCACAACCCGGGAAACAATCTCCACGTCTCGGGTCTGAGCCACAAAGTCGACACTCGCGATCTCGAGCAGACTTTTGCCAAGATTGGTCGCGTATGTTTTTCCCGTTGCTTCTTGAGCCTATCTTGGCGACGAGGCGGGGTTGCTGATTACTACTCTAGGTCAAGAAAGCATCTGTCATGTACGACCCTCACACTCGCGAGTCACGTGGTTTCGGTTTCGTCACAATGGAGACCGGCGAGGAAGCAGAGGCTGCCATCACCGCGTTGAACGCAACGGAAATCATGGGCAAAATTGCCACTGTCGAAAAGGTGACGTGGTGGTATTTTGGCCCTTTGTTGTCCGCGCTGATCTCTACTACGTCAGGCTCGGCGTGGGCGTGCACGGACACCCACACCTGGACGCTACTACGGGCCGCCAAAGCGCCACGACTGTACGTTTGGGTTTATCTGCTCTAGCAACAAAATCTGAGTTCGCGATGTAGATGAGCGACCCTATGATCCCCGGCCATATGACAGCCGCTACTCCCGCGACCATGAACACCGAGGTGGTCGCGGTGGGCGCCACGAAGACCGACCACGCGATCATGATCGTGGCTACCGTGATCACGACCGAGGATACGGTGGTGGACGCGACCTCGATCGCGGTGGCCGCTATGACGACAGGAGGTACTAGGACGGCGGACGCGATTCGGAACCATGCATGATCGAGTACTAAAACCTTGGTTTTTGTGCCCAGAATGCGTTCTTTCTCTACCCCATATGTCTGACTGTTTGCCTCTTGTGCTGGCATTCATGTATGTATTCGATAAGTCGTCTATCGAGCTGAATACAATTGGCTTTTGATTTTCAGCTCCGTGTGTGGATGAGGGCCTGACCTGAATGCCACAGGAAATAGATTAGTTAACCTTGTCCTGGGGTGCTTCCCCTCATTATGAGGGTACCGTTTTCGTTTTTCCAATTCAAAATGTGAACAGCTGTCCGTCACGGTATAGTCAATCATTAGCGCTTGACGTGTGCTCCTCCGAGAAACAGGCAGCACATTTACTAATGGCCTAAATGAACGACTCTCGCTGGCGGCTTGAAACGCTCTACACTGTTGTGAGTGGGGTCGAATAGGTATAGGGATGGTGTATGACAGCGGAGTCAGTGCTTACTGCTCCGCATCACGGTCAATCTCAGACCACTTCGATAATCGTCCGACCCGACCCACTGCTACGTACGACTGCCCATCCACTGGAGAGACGTATTGCGCGATCGACTCAATCCCGCAGAAGGCATTGATAACGGTGGCAGATGCCTGTCATCCTCGAGCAGATCGCTGACCGAGGATGTCAGGTACTGTGGGCCCCCGCCCAGTCCGGGTCTATCTCTGATCAATCCGGGGATTTTAGTGGGACAAAGTGCGAAAGATCATCCATCGGCAAAACGTTCCAAATCTAGTGATACCTAGCGAGTACCGGAGTAGTCCGAAGACCTAGCCAGGCCTAGCAAGATCCTGCCAGATCTCGTCGGACTGCGCGAAGCCCGGTTGGAACCTCATGCGACCCAATCCAAGGTCTCGCCAGCCCTAGCTAGATTGTCGACCTTCATAGTGTGCCAGTCAATGATTATTGGGCGAGTACAGTAGCATTATAAGTTCCAGAACTTGGGGATAAGATACTAAAGCTCTGTGTAATCAGGCTCCTCAGGAGCCTCAGCATCCTGTTCCACATCATCCAAGGCCTGGTCCAATCCACCATATCCATACTCATCCATCTCATTGCTGAATTTGTTATCCATGAGTAGTGGATTCTCCTTGACCTCATCAATGCTGTCTATGTCTATATCATTGTTGTTGCCATCTTCTTCAAGTTCACTTGAGTTGTCTGTAGTATCCACAGTTTCATCACTATCCTCAGCATCCCCTATGGATGAATCACCATCTGATTTGCAGTCCCACTCCAGAGTGAAAGGTTGGCAGTCCAGCTTGTCACAGTCATCAAGCAGACAGCAGGTCACTTCATGGATTGATTTGTGTCTGACTCCAGCACCTTGATAGTGCATGAACATGTCCTGATTGAGGAAACTGAAAGAATTTGTGTTAGGCATAGCTGTAGGAGTACATGGACCACTCACATGTTAATGGAATACCAGTCCCAGTCTTTGTTCTCTTCTGACTGACATCACGCAATTGATGGTGGTAATAAGTCACCAGTACAGCCATAATGGAACCCTGGAATCAGGTGAACTGCTTGAATAATGTCACCTGGATCAATAAATCCAAATGCATCAGGATCCTCTTGTGAGTAAAACCTGATGCAAGGTAGGTGCCATCAGACATCTGCATGGGTATACCCTGGAGTATCCATGGTCAGACCCACACCCACACCCACTGATATACCCATACCCACAACATGGGTATCATGATGGGTTAAGTCATGGGTCAGCAAAATTGGACCCTGGACATGACCCACAGTGGGTCATACCCATGGGTATCTACATATACAGTGAGGTGCAAAACCATTACAATGTTTGGTACTTTTTTAGTATATGTGATGTAGTATCTGAGGGTGTGAGAATTTCGCTTAGCTTTGGTGGAGGCGTAGGAACCACTAACCCTTGGCTACAAATGTTGTCCCTGAGTCATGTGACCCTGTGTAGATGCTATGGAGATGTACCCATTTTAATCCACACATGTCATTGTAACAGTTTTGCACCTTTCATATTAAGTGGGGTAT
>JBBPMH010000445.1:0-26354 GCA_038090235.1 Pulveroboletus ravenelii
TATATTGATAACCATGCGCATACTTTGGCTTTTTAATCTACTTTCATATAAACTTAATTGACTCTGACTTTAGTGTCTTGAGAAAGTTGGTAAGTTGGAAAGTGTGTTGTAAAGGGACATGAAGTCCGAAAAGTACCAAAAAGATGGTGAAGTACAAAAAAGTCACGGTACATTTTGCTGATGTAAACTATAATCGCTTGGCATTGTACATAGTTACCCTGCCCCCGACAGAGTGCCTAGGATAATCTGCGAGAATTCAATGACAATCCGTTCGTTTATAATCCAGGCCCCACTCATGTCATATCGCTCCTAATGAACCTTTGTCACAACAGAGTAGCACGGTCGGTGGGTACACGTGATGGCCAATGGCCGCTCGGTCAGTGCTATGCGGTACCTGCTGAAACAGCCGACATGCCAGCACTCCCTGCCGGAAAGACAAGCGGGCGCGTCGATCAACTTGCGGAGATCCCCCTGCGCTCGCTGCGTCGGTCGTCTCAGCCACGCTCTCTACGTGCGTTCGCCATGAATTACAGGTGTGACACAGCTCTTGTGTTTCATCGACACCCGCTGACTGTGACTGCGATTACACGTACAGTTCAGCACTCACGTTCAACGCCGTTGCGGATTGGTGGGCGAGTACATCGCGTACTTTTTTTTCGCAGCACGCCTTCATGATGGCTCACGTATCTCAATCTACCAGCTCGAAAAGGTGCATCACCGTCTCAGCCGCTCACTGATCGATCTCGAAGCCAACGAGCGTACCGCGCTTGTTGAGCGGCCCGATTTCCTGCCATCGACCCTGCCTTTATTCCCTTCTTGATATAGAACTTCATAAGATATGCTTGTTCTATGAAGAAAAGGAGAAGGAGTTGTTTGATCTACAGGCACTCGAAGACCTTGTGACTGAGCAGGACGATGCCGGCCTCGATGCTCAGGAGTACTACATGGATGACTATGTGGATGACGAAGACGAAGACGACGAAGACGATGAGGACGACGAGCAGATAGGGACAAGCGGCGACCATGTCCGTTTTGGAGACGGGACCCTCCCGAAGCGACGTCGGAGAAAGTCCAGCTCGCTCGGCCACCGTCCGCGCAGTGGCTCCGGTAGGTCCTTGACCTCGTACCATGGTACGATTTTCCGTTGATTTCTCTGGTAAGGCGCGCGGACTAGCCTCTCCGGGCATCGCTACAGCATCTCTTCCACCGACCACGAACTCAATGAGCGTGCGTCTTTTTCACGTCCGCGTAGCGACAGCGTCAGCAAGTCACCCATGGGGCGCATCGCCGACAGACTCATGAACATGAGGGATAGCATTACGTCGCTCCCAACGCAGAGCGTATGGACTGCAAAGACCAACTACGCTTGGGATATCCGTCTCTTGTTCAAGCGGAGGATCACCAACCTATACCTCTCCTTTTGCTCTCTAAAGTCGTACATAGCAGTCAACTACTCTGGCTTTCGTAAAATCTTGAAAAAGTACGTCGTGGGTGCGTTTGCATCAGTCCGTTATCACAGGTATGACAAGGTCACGTACAACGAGGCGAGTCAGGTTCGCTTCATCTTCGCAATCACTTGACATGTGCTGTAGTTCACAGACCGATACATGCATGACGTGGTGGAGGTTCGGCGACCTTTCCTTCAGAATTCCAAGGACAAGGTCACGGCCGCGATTAATCGCCTTGTGACCTTGTACGCCAAGTGCGTCACCGACGACGACTCGTCTGCTGCTCTACAGCAACTCAAGGTTCATCAACGAGAACACGTAGCCTGGGAGCGCAACACTGTCTGGCGTCAGATGTTGGCCTAAGAGCACCATGGAGCGGCGGGTGTCTTTGCTACGATGGGTGGAGGCATCCTCATCCGAGAAGAGAAGGCTGGTCTCATCAACGTCCTGACGCCACTCGGGAATCTCAGGTTCAAGCGCAAGCGAGTGCCCCTCATCGTCACGATCCTTGTGTTTATTGTACTCATGAGCACGAACATCATCAAGGATGATCCCGAAGCAAACAAGTGCTTCGCCATCCTGATTTTCAGCACGATCATGTGGGCGTCTGAGGTGTGCGTGCGATGTACATCATACACTCTTTGACAGCGTCTAGGCGATTCCGCTTTTTGTGACCTCGACCCTTGTCCCATTCCTGGTGATCGTCTTTAGGGTCATTCGGTCGGATGGCCTAGATCCGGTGCCATTATCGGCGCCTGATGCAACCATGTAAGTCATGGAAGCTTCTTCAAGACCCGCTGTTGATGCAGGCCACCCAGACACGTATTCTCGGTGATGTTCTCGCCCACAATCATGCTTCTCATCGGCGGCCTGACAATTTCTGCGGCGCTAAGCAAGACAAACATCGATCGCATGCTGATCACGCGACTGTTGAGCATGGCTGGTTCGAAACCCAGGACAGTCCTTTTGGCATTCATGGCCGTGTCGTGCTTTGCCAGCATGTGGATTAGGTACGCTATGAAATTTCATTTATATGTTTCTTGTTTAAACACGTCATTTCAGTAATGTTGCTGCACCAGCCCTCTGTTTCACCTTGGTTTGCGTACGTCGGCTGTTGCGGTGCGGTCACTATCTGATGATGAGCCTGTGTACAGCCTACTCTTCGTACATTACCTACGAGGGCATCGTTCGCGCCATGCCTGATCGTGAGCCTTGCCCGCTCGCACAGCATCGTCAGTGATGGGTGTCGAATACGCGCACACGGCTCGGACTTGCGCTTGCCGCCAACATCGGTGGGCAAACCTCGCTGATTTCATCGCCCCAGAACCTCCATCGCCCTTCAGTACATGGATCCCCCGCTTGATTGAGGGAGCTGGTTCATTGTCGCCCTGCCAGTGTTTATTGTTTCCATTCACATCATTTGGCTGCTGGAGCTACCAACCCGCCCGAGCGCCGGACGGAGATGGAGAGATCGGGACAAGGATGATCCCGCCGACGAAGGAACCATTTATGCTCAAACATTATACGGTGACTGTCGTGTGTCTTGTGACTATTGGTCTGTGGTGCGAACATCAAATCGAGGATGAAATTGGCAATATGGGTATCATTGCTATCATACCCATTGTCGCCTTCTTTGCGACAGGTGTTCTCAAAAAGGTAGGGTTTGTCCAAGGGAATGCGAGGTTTGTTAGCTGATTGTTTGCTGGATGACTTTGAGCAGTTCGCGTGGACGATTGTGTTCCTGGCCTTGGGCAGCATTGCGCTTGGAGACAGTGTGAAGTCGAGCGGGCTCGTGGATACCATGGACGAGGCGACCCACTACATGCTCGAGGGGCGAGCCATCATCAATGTTATTGCCATTCTTTCTGTCGTCGTCCTCGTATGTCGCCCCTCAGTGTTCTGTTGTCGTCCTGTTGACTTTTTTCATCCCCCTCTTAGGTTGTTTCGACATCTATCAGCCGCACGATTGCCAGTGTGCTCCTGGTGCCCACTGCGCAACAAGTTGGGAAGGATCCTAATGATCGTGACAACCTACACGTCTTCCTCACCGGTTTTATATGTTCCACGGGAATGGGTATACCAGTGTCTGGGTTCCCGAACCAGCTTGCGTGCGTGACGTTCCTGTTTATAGTTCCTTCGTGGTTCGTGGGCTGACACGGCAGACAATGTTAATGTTTGGATTGCCAGGGCGGCGCAAGAGGACGATCTCGGACAGGTTTATCTCACCAATGTCGATTTCCTCAAGAATGGTATTCCGGCGAGTATCATCGCCATGCTGGTGCGTGTGGGGACCCTGGTGGTTAGCTGGGCATGGGCTGACAATGAATGGATAGGTCGTGTCTACGGTGGGATACCTGCTGATGTCGGCAATAGGGTGAGTGCATCCCCATTGCATTCCCTGATCGTATGGGCGTTACTGACATCCCCCTCTCTTTTTCTTCTATATGACAGACTCTGACGCAGGGGATTAGAAAGAACGTACGCCAGTATAATAATAGCAGTGCTTTATAGATAATACACATCAGACTCCTCATGCTTGATGGTCTTAAAAAGTACAGGGGTTAAAAAACTTGCTGACTACCAGCTACCATATCTTTATCATGCTGGCCTCGCCTTCTTTTCCTGCCTGTCAGCAGGCGAATCATCGGAGGCCCTCTTCCTTTCCAAAAACAGATGTACAGGTTGCAGATGAATCCCAGACTCGCCCAGATTCTCCATAGTGTTCGAGTGAGCATCTGACACTTCTTTATGTACGCCCTCCAGGAGACTATCGTCGAGTAAGATAATGGGGTATGTTTTCTCCGCCTCTTCATAGTACCTGCGAAGAATCAATGCCATGTCAGTGACAGCAGCGCATCTATCTCTGTATGTCGCAGAGAGGGTTTTGCAGGCTCTTCGACGCTGATTGATTGAGGTGAAAAAGTCTCGCCGGGATACTTGCCCAATTGTACCAGGGAATGCCTCATGAAAGTACTTCAACTGGGCACTGGGGTCGTCAGTAGGGAAACTTGCATCGGTGTGATGAAATAAGATCCACATGGCACACCACCATAGAGATTCGAGGTCATGGAGGAGATTCATACGAAATGGAGGTGGACCAGCTTTAGTTAGCTGTGGCTCGAAAAGGTAATATCGACTCTCCACCTCAGCAGCCAGAAAATGCATTGTTCCCTGCCAACCATAAGTATATAGCACAATTAGTTGATAATCCCTCACCGTTCGAGCATCGGGCAAGGCGTCAGGGGTGACCTTTTTGGCGAATTCGAAGTCTGACAGTTTCCCGATCCACTTGCCATCCTCCTTGACCCGCAATATATTGGCAACGCTGACGTCGCGATGCACCCACCCGCTTTTGTGTAGATAATACAAGGCTATGATTCATTGCAAAAGTGGTCAAGCACCAAGAAAAGTGATCGGAACCGCCTACCTCGTTGTGTGCCAGACAAACAAATGAAGCACTCAGTCAGTCGAGTTTCATCCTTGAGAGGGAATCCGAGTTCATTGAAAACAGTCCGAGCATGCACCCTGCATGGGATACCAACACGTGATGAACAGACGCTGCTTTGCATGAATTCGGATGGGTAATCGGGCCTTGGTATGTGCCCTATGCCAGGAGAATATCGCATTCCAGAAAGGATTGGGTCGATGTCGATATTGATCCACTTCGAATGGTTCTCTCCTTCCTCCGTAGGGTTGAATGTCCGATCAGGCCGTCCAGAGACGACAATGTCTTCATAAATCCGGATTCCAACAAGGTACTTCTGCGCATCTGCTGCCTCTTTCTCGCCCAGCTTGTCCCGAATGTCATTAAGGATCTTCTCGAGAATTGCACCCTCCGGCTCACGGTCTTCATCCCGCCAACAATCCTTTATCACAACCGTCTTCCCATGCTCATCCCGCGCTTCGTATACTCGGGTCCCACGCCCGACCATCGCATCCGCCCCAAGCGTAGCCAGTGGACGCGTTGTGGTGAAAATTTGATTCCCGATCTTGAACCTGTATTGACTTTTATTGTCAACATTGATTCGCTCGATGGTGAGATCCCATCCCAGCTCCTCTTTACTCTTCTTGCTAATCAAGTAAAAGAAAGAGACTATCTGATCAATCTCCTGGGTGTTCATGATCAGAACCAAATACGAAAGCAGAGGGTAGTTACATTCCATACCGTTGTGAAGTCAATGGCCTCCGATACCATAAGGAGCGCACGATTACTGCACCAGATTCTCATGTCGGTGTTCTCAATTGTGATTCCCAGAGCAAAGCGCCGAAGGGGATCTGAATGCATGATCTCATGAAGGCTCCATATAATCTTTTGTTCATTATGATGTAATGAAGTCTATAAAACGGAATTGAGAAGAGGTATTCGCCACATACATCATATCTTGAGGAACTCCCAGCCTTCTTGAATTGAAATGGAATGACGCTGTCGAACCAATGTGTCCCATCTGTGGTGATAGGCCCATATATGATATTCGCATCCGGGCGGGTTGTGCTTCCATGCTCTGAAGCGGGCATCACAAATGGTTCTGTGACATAGGACAACTGGCAATCAGGAACCTGGTTGAAAATATTAGAGATGATATCAGCGAGTGGCCTAAATGCCAAGTCTTCGGAGTCGCTCGATTGGGCCGGCATGCCTGCAAACCCAGCCCACTCTGCCTTTCTAGCTGGGTCAACACTCAATATCTTGTCCTCTATCAACTTCTGGCATATTTGCGAAGTATCAGGGCAAGAACCAAATATAGAATGGACAAGTGTGGTGTAGGGGACTTGGAGATACCTCCTAATATCCCTGAGGACTGCTTCGTGTCCCTCAGTGAGGTCTCCTGTGAAGTAATCACTTTGTGAACTTAAGTGTTGAATTCTTTGTGTATCTAAAGGAAGCAATGAAACACTTGATTCTGGCAGACTACTTGGAGGGGTGCCTGTCATGGTGAATTCAGCCATGAAAAAATGACAGCCAAATGTTGGCCAGGAGAGATATGAACTGCAGATTGAGGATGAGAAAACATGCTGCAACGCCATAATTGGTGTTACCATACCTTGCTAGTCTCAAGTGATCAGTGTTGTCATGCGTGTTGGTGAACAATAGGTGGGTGGGAACTAAGCAGGCTCAAGCAGATGGGGGCTCACTCGACAGATTCGAGCTGGGGACTCCTTATATGGCTGATTAATCTATTAGTGATACAATCGTATTGATGACTACTCCGATCGTATTGATTACCATGTTAATTATGTTGCATTGGCCCCCTAGGGGCCGGGTGTGGCTTGTACTTGTTTGGTCCTCAGAGTTGTCGCAGTCGCACATGACTACCAAATTATTATTTTTTAGACAAGTGTTTATTATCATGTAGCAACCGACAAAGCTAGCCCTACACAATACTTTGTCATTCAAGCTTCAAGTATCATGCTAATTTCACGACGCGCATACAACAGGAACGTCCCGGAAAACCCTTCCCAGCCAAGTGTGATCTCCTCGAGGTACTTTCCGTCACTTCACCTGAAAACAAGTTCTCGCGATCTCATAGCATGAGATCCTTATTGGTGTGGCTGCAGCCCCCGTCACCGGTTGCCTCTGCCCATCCACGGGAAGACGACAAATCGCCGTTCGGCCCATCGATCAATTGTCGGATGCACAACTCAAAAGGTTACTGTGGAAAAGGAGTGAGCCACGCAACTGACGTTCTGGAAATCGTGCGAACACAGCCTTCTGGAGAATTGCTGAGAATGGATGTCACGAACCAGGGACCCTCGAGCATGGCCGCAGACCAACATAAGCTGGCTGACTGTGACTGCAATCACACACAATTCAGCACTCGGGTTCAACGCCGTTGCGGATTGATGGGACGAGTACGTCACGTACGTTTGTTTTCGCAGCACGCCTTCGTGACGGCTCACGTGTCTCAATAAAGCTACGACGCCCTCAAACGGCATATCTACCTGCTCGAAAAGGAGCACCATCGTCTCCGCCGTCCGCTTATTGATCCCGAAGCCAACAAACATACCGCGCTCGTCGAGCAGCCTGATTTTCCTGCCATCGATGCTACCTTTATACCACTTCTCAATATAGACCTTTACAAGGTATGGCTGCTCTACGAAGAGAAGGAAAAGGAGTTGTTTGATGATCTACAGGTGCTAGAGGACCTTGTTACTGAGCAGGACAATGCTGGTCTCGGTGTCCAGGAATACTATATGGATGACTATGCGGATGAGGAAGACGAAGACGACGACGACGACGAGCAGATAGGGGCAAGCGGAGACCGTGTCCATTTCGGAGACGGGACCCTCTCGAAACGACGTCGGAGAAAGTCCAGCTCGCTCGGCCACCCTCCGCGCAGTAGCTCCGGTAGGTCCTCGACCTCGTATCATGGTACGATCTTCGTTGATTTCTCTAGTAAGGTGCTCAACATCCCGATGCCACTCGGGAATTTCAGATCTAAGCGCAAGCGAGTGCCCCTCATCGTCGGATCCTTGTGTTTATTGTACTCATGAACACGAACATCGTCAAGGATGGTCCCGAAGCAAACGAATGCTTCGCCATCCTGATTTTCAGCACGATTATGTGGGCATCTGAGATGTGTGCATGCGATGTATATCATATGCCCTTTGAGTTGACAGCGTCTAGGCGATCCCGCTTTTTGTGACCTTTTCTCGTTCCTGGTGGTCGTCTTTAGAGTCATTCGGTCAGATGGCCTAGATACGGTGCAATAATCGGTGCCTGATACGACCATGTAAGTCGCAGAAGCTTCTTCAGAGCCCGTTGTTGATGCGGGCCACCTAGACACGTATTCTCGGTGATGTCTTCGCCCACGATCATGCTTCTCATCGGCGGCCTGACGACTTCTGCCGTGCTAAGCAAGATAAGCTTCATGGTCGTGTCGTGCTTTGCCGGCATATGGATTAGGTGCGCTGTGAAATTTCATTCATTCGTTTCTTGTTTAAACAGTAATGTTGCTATACCAGCCCTCTGTTTCACTTTGACTCGCGTACGTTGGGTTGTTGCGGTGCGGTCACTTTCTGATGCTCAGCCTGTGTACAGTCTATCCTCCGTACATTACCTACGAGGGCACCATCCGCGCTGTGCCTGATCGTGAGTCTTGCCTGCTCGCACAGCGTTGTCACTGATGGGTGTCGCATACGCGCACACAGCTTGAAATCGCGCTCGCCGCCAACATCGGCAAGCAAACCTCGCCGATTTCATCGCCTCATTGCCTCATTGCCTTTCAGTACATGGATCCCCCGCTCAATTGGGGGAGCTGGTTCATCGTCACCCTACCGGTATCTATTGTTTCCATTCCCATCATTTGGCTGCTCCTGCCCGTGGGCTACCAACCCGCTCGAGCGCCGGACGGAGATGATCTGGCCGACGAGGGAACCGTTGACGCTCAAGCATTATTGGGTGACTGTTGTGTGTCTTGTGATGATTGGCCTATGGTGCATCGAACATCCAATTGAGGATAAAATAGGAAATATGGGTATCATTGCTATCGTACCCAATGTTGCTTTCTTTGCGACAGGTGTTCTCAAAAAGGTAGGGTTCGTCCAAGGGAATGCGAGGTTTTTTAGCTGATTGTTTGTAGGATGATTTTGAGCAGTTTGCGTGGACGATCGTGTTCTTGGCGTGGGCGGCATTGTGCTCGAGGACGGTGTCAGGTCGAGTGGGCTCATGGATACCATGGAGGGGGCATTCACTACATGCTCGAGGGGCGAACCATCATCGGTGTCATTGCCATTCTTTCTGTCATCGTTCTCGTATGTCGCCCCTCGGTGTTCTGTTGTCTGTCGTCCGTCATCCGTCGTCCCGTTGACTTTTTTCATTCCCTTCTTAGGTCGTCTCGACATTTATTAGCCACACGGTCGCCAGTGTGCTCCTGGTGCCCATCGCGCAATAAGTTGGGAAAGATCTCAATGGTCATGCTAACCTCGTCTTCCTCACCGGTTTGATATGTTCCACGGGGATGGGTATGCCGGTGTCTGGCCTCTCGAACCAGCTTGCGTGCGTGACGTTCTGTCTATAGTTACAGGTGCAACAGCTCTTGTGTTTCATCGACGCCCACTAACTGCGGGTGCGATCGCACATACAGTTTGGCACTCAAGTTCAACGCCATTGCGGATTGGTGGGACGAGTACGTCGCGCACGTTTTTTTTGTGTTTTCGCAGCACGCCTCCGTGATGGCTCACCTGTCTCAACAAAGCTACGACGCCCTCGAACTATGCATCTACCAGCTCGAAAAGGGGCACCATCATCTCAGCCGCTCACTGATTGATCTCGAAGCCAACGAGCGTACCGTGCTCGAGTAGCCCGATTTTCCTGCCATCGACGCTACCTTTATACCACTTCTCAATATAGGGCTTAACAGGGTATGCCTGTTCTACGAAGAGAAGGAGAAGGAGTTATTTGATGATCTACAGACGCTCGAGGACTTTGTTACTGAGCAGGACGATACTGGTCTCGATGCCCAGGAGTACTACATGGATGACTATGCGGATGAGGAAGATGAAGACGAGGGCGAGGGCGACGAGCAGATGGGGACAAGCGGCGACCGTGTCCATTTCGGAGACGAGACCCTCTCAAAGCGACGTCGGAGAAAGTCCAGCTCGCTCAGCCACCGTCCCGCGCGGAATGGCGTCTCTGCGCATCGCTACAGCTTCTCTTCCACCAATCACGAACTCGACGAGACCGTCCGATTGTGGCTTGGGTTCGCGAAGAGACATCGAGGTCCAGGGCGAGATATTGGAACATGTGTGCGTGATGTCGCGGCCGCCTTTTGTCTGCTTGTCAGCATCCTACAAGCTTACACGGATTTCCTTTTCATTGCTACGATTGTCAGTTCCACCTGTCTATTCCTTTCTCATCCGTCTCTTTCCCTCGGATCTCTCTTGGTTCAAAGGATGCCTGATTCCAGCTATAGCGACAACGACTGCTTGGAAGTTCCCTCAGATAACCACACGCGTAGCCTGAAGGCTTGATTGCTCTCGACTCATCGCTTTCCCTTCGCACTTGCTATCACCCTCGGCCCCTCTCCTGTTGAACCCGTAGCGGACCACCCACACATTGAAGCTCATCGCGAGGGGACTGGCTTGATTCAGCCATCTTCCCATCTATCCCTATTAACCTTTCGCTTATCCACCACGATATTTCGTCCATGCCTCCAAGAACAACTCATCCCGTGTCAACTAATGAAATAACCGGAATGAGAACCGGGTAAGAATGGGGATCGAAGACACTCGGTGCCTGCGTAAACAGACCCAAATTTGGGAATGAGGCAAGGTGTTTATACAGCAAGAGCTGCGCACCACGAGTCAACCGAAACATCTTGTTCCTTGACATTTCAACGCTTGACCATCTGTGTACTAGTGAGGATGTCGTCCATGAATGTTGGTGCGTGGCAGCTCCGAGGAGTGACTGAGATGATGTTGATGTTTCAGTAAGACCAAACGATAGTCCTTGATACTGGTGCCTCTGGCAGGGTGTGGGCGCTCGCTTTTCACCCGGACGGAAAGCATATTTTGAGTGGGGTTGATGAGGGGATTCGACGATGGCGACATGCAGACAGCCAAGAGGTTGGAAAGACAACAATACTCAACTTGAACGCAATCGCTGTGTCTAGTGATGGGAAGTGGGCTGTGGTTGGGACACTGGAGGGGGCGAGTGTGTGGGATGCCGAGATGCAGGACAAGGTCATCGATGTGGAGGGCGAAAATACTGTGACTGCGGTCGACGTCTCACCTGATTCGACCCGATTCGCGACTGGGTCATTCAAAAAGACAGCAAGCATTTGGGATATCGAAAGTGGTAAGGGACTCGTCGGCCCCCTCGAACACAACGAGTATGTCATTGGAGTCAGGTTCTCTCCAGAAGGCAACCAGATCGCCACCGCCGAGCGTCGTGGCCGGATCCGCATCTTTGACGGCCACAACGGCATTGAGCTCATCACCATCGACACCACCATAACCACGTGGACCCTGGGCATTCTGTTTGCATGGTCGGGTCAGCACATCTTTTCCGCATCCAGCGACCACAAAGTCAGGTCATTCAACTCCTCTGATGGATCCCAGCTCACTGAATCTCCAACACTCCTCGATGGCGAGGATAACCTCATCTCTATCGCACTAGCCCCCAATGGCAAATTCATCGCTGCTGGCACAGTTCGAGGGGTCACACTCCTGGGTGCATCGACCCTCGCTCAAATTGGGTCTGTCATTGACAATGGCAAAGAGATACGGTCAATCGCTGTATCTCCAGATAATTGCTACCTTGCAACTGGGGGTACAGATGGAAACATTGTCATTTATCATCTGCGGACTCTTCTTCCAGAGTCTTATGGTCCTTTTCAGGTAACCTTTGTGGTTCTCGCGTGTTGCAAATCCTAATATTGACAAAACATGTTAGAGATCTACTGGAGAGCAAATACAAGAAAGCAAGCAGCTGTTGACACCAGGCAGTCGAGACAGCAATGACCTTCTCGAAGTACTCATTTGTTCATCTCCCTCTGATGCAAGTTCTTACATGATGGCATAGCACGAGGTCCAGTTAAGTGCGCTGGCTCTGCAATTCGACTATGAGGCGGTTGGTGATCCTTCCATCCCGTCTTATTTCTGTGTTGACGGTGCTACAGCCACCATCGCCAGCTACCTCTGCCCATCCCCAGGAAGATGATCAATTTCCAGATGCACAACCAGTGAGCTCCACCACAGAAGCATGTACAGATTAAATTTTCAACACTGATAACTCACACCAGGGTCACTCCATGTTCAAAATGCTACTGTGGAGAAGGCAGGACACCACTCCACACAAACCTGACCGACGCTCCGGGAAGTCGCGCCAATCTCCGGACCATCAGTCTTCCTCGCGCGAACCACCAAGTATTGATGCTGGACCTTCGCGGATGGCTGCGGGCCAACGCAAACCAGTGAGTACTCTTCCTTGGTAGACAATCAGATCCAGTCCATCTAACACCTCGTATCATGTAGCGAACAGCGGCGGGCAAGCGAAAGGTTCATTATTCCTGGTATTTGTACGCAGATGCTCATCACTTACAGATTCTACGAACTCCCCATGCCCCTGTCTCCGGCCATCAGAATCAAGAGGCTTCCGGTAGCGGACAACGTACTATTGATCCAAGGGAACTAAATGCGGTATGGCTTTTCTAGTGGCACGGACCTCGTCACAATCCCTTACGTTCTTTTAGGTGCAAGAAGCAAACGACCCATCTCAGTCCATTGCAGGTGTCGATGTAATGGTATGTGCTGTTCCGCTTAGCTTATGTCGCTACAATCACGGTGGATCAGCATCCCCAAGCATCACGCAATGGTATGGTGATGATCAGGATACCGCTACCTGCATGCATGTTTTGTATTCGCTCGGGTGCACATGATGTCGCTCGGGTGCACATGATGTGACAGACTGATCCAGTTCAAGTGACTCGATTCAACAGATGTAGATACTCTAAATTGTAAGTATGTGGGCATGCAAATCTATGGAACATCTGAGGTATCACAAAGGCCGATCGTTGGCAAGGACGCCGATGTTTTCACAATCGTCTCCCTACAGGAACTATGTCCGTTCTTGCGTAACTTCTCTTTCGTCCCGATGCTATGCGGTCCGCTTCGTGCCACCCATTCCTTGCTGCCAATCATCCCAGACCTGCTGACAGCGTTCCAGTCACTCACGACACAGAATCTCTTGTCTGATAGCATCCCTAGATCAGTCCCTTCCTCCCCCTCCTCGACCCATGGTGCGACTGGGCTTCGACAGTATCACGCTGACAGTTGCGGCCTCGTTGCGACAGACCGTCTGACTGTGGCTTGGGCTGGCGAGGAGAGGGCGAGACATTGGAACGTGTGTGCGTGATGTGGCGGCCGCTTTTTGTCTCTGCCTGTCAGCATCCTACTAGCTACTGATCGCCAGATCTCACGAGTCGATGGTTATTATTTGTGTCAGGGTGGCATCAGAGATGATGCAGCACGGCCATGTTTTGCGTTTATGGTCGTTGGTTAGCATCCAGGCCTGATGATCTTGTGCCCATCCCTGGCCTGACCATTCGCACAAAAAGTGAATCCTTCTCATATGCCGTCAAACATATTGGCCGGTCCCCTCCCGCACAGGGGTTTCCGTGTACCCGACCCGTTGGACGGCGTTTTACTGTACCTCCGTCCATCCGACGTTGGCCGTGGACACACTCTCACCCGTTCTCTATGGCCATTTCCTGTATCTTCGGTGCATCCTCCAAGCGTCCCTTGCGCCTTCTCCTCTCGTTCAACACACGGCGTTCCGAATCCCAGGCATCTCTGTGCAGCCATACGCGACTATCCCGGACGTCCTGTGTTAACTCGGTCAATGCGGCAAACATGCATAACGCTGACGTGCGTGCGTGGGTAGGAATGCCTCTGCGATGGACCGAGATTTATTGAAATGGATATTCACGTTCATGCGCCGTCGTCATTGCATGGCAAACTCCATCATCAAGATTGGAATACAAGGGTCCTGACAGACGTGAGTAACACGGGCGATTGTCATCGTAAATCTTGGCTCGCTGTGGCACAGCCAGCCTGGTTTCTTTCTTTTGTGAATGTTATATCCCTCCGAATATCCAGCATCAAACATACCGAGTCGTCTCACGCAGACTGAGTCTTGAGGTCATATTTATTCCCAGACCCACCCCATCAAAACTTATGATCTCACTCGACTAGAAACGCCATAAGGTTTCTGTTTCTAGCACCATGGTTGTCGATTGTATGAAACGCGCGCAGGCCGACCGACACTCGTCCTGCATCTTATCAACTTGCTGTTCCCATTCTTTCTGTCATGGATTTCCTTTTCATTGCTACGACTGTCAGTTCCACTTCTTTCTTTTTCGCCAGTACTCTCCACAACTGCAGTATCCATTTTCTTTCTCACTCTCGCCACACCTATTCCTTTCTTGTCTGTCTCTTTCCCACAGATCTCTCTTGGTTCAAAGAATGCCTGCAATTCCGGCGCATAACGACAACGACCGCTTGGCGGTTCCCTCAGATAACTACACGCGTACCCTGATTGCTCTCGACTTATCGCTTTCCCTTCAAACCCGCTATCACCCTCTCCTGTTGAACCTGCAGCGGACCACCCACACATTGGAGCTCATCACGAGAGGACTGGCTTGATTCAGTCATCTTCCTATCTATCCCTATCAACTTTTCACTCATCCACCATGATAGTTTGTCCGTGCCTCCAAGAACGACTCATCACGTGTCAACTATGTATTGATCGTCACCACCCTACCCTTAGTCACTGAGTCACTAGACCCCCCCCCCTCCACGATAGTCACCATATCACAGCGGCAAGTGCCTCGTGCAACAAAGTAGAAGCAGTGCTAGACGACCCAGAGACCCTACCTGGTATAGCATTTCTGCCGGCTCCTCGTCGTTGATTCATCTTTGCCTAGATCGTTTCCAGGAAGCCTTCCAGGCCCTTTCGTGGCATCCGTCACGCTTCTGACTCCAGCCTTATGCATTCCTCCATCGACCACTTCCACTCATCCCTCGATGCATAAAATCCCCGCATATTACACGCTGCCTCGGATCTTGTGTCCTGTTTCTAGAGGCAAAAACACATACAAAAAGGAAACGTGATCAAAACGGCCGCCGAGCGCAATTCCCGCCGATAGGACTAAACGAGTAGAACAATAAAATGAACGGAAGTACGCGCACTGTTAGACGGACCATCCCGGGAGAGAGTGGAGATGAATCATTTACTTACTGCACCTGTTAGGAAACAGGCTACTACGACAAGGTATGCGACAATCCGAAAGAGACCGACCAGGGCCTACTTGTGTCTGATTTCGAGAGCCTTCCTCACAGCCAGAAGTTGTTTTATTCGGGTTGCCGAGGAGCGCATACTTGGTAGGCGATTTCTGTTGCAATGACTAGTGAGTGCACGAATACAAACCAGAGGGATAATGAACTATTGGTTTCTAGTATATCTCGCGACTGCTCGCTGGAGCAAATTGAGTAAGCTTGGAGACAGCTGTCCTGGTCAACAGAATCTTCTTCCTGATAGGTTCTTTCCTATGCTGCGCAGATACTGTAGACCAGAGCTGATGTTTGTCGGCATTAGACTGATCGTTACACCCATTCCAAGAACGGAGACCTCGTCCTTGAGGTACGCATTGCCACTCCCCCGACCAAAGGTAGGGTGGCTAAGCTCTATCATTGCCCTTGATTTCGTAACGCTGTCTTGGCTCTCACGCAGATTCCTAATGAGGTGCCGCACAGAATGCAAGTGTCCCTTGTATGTACAGATGATCTAGCAGCTTCTAAGGAGAAGAATAACATTCTAGCCAACTCCTCATCAATCACCGCTCGGGCCACTGATGGATGGCGAAGCGACTGTGATTATTCCACAGTTCCCCAAAGTGAGGTTGGCAAAAATAACGGCTTGGGAACTGATATCATGATGCCACTTGCACCGAATGACAGCTCAGGCTGAGTGCAACTGTAGAAGGGGCGTTGATGAGGGTCGATTTTGGAATAAAAACGGATGACAAAGACGCCTCTGGTTTTTGTCCGCAGAAGTGCCCGTGGGGTGAATGAATGGCAGAAACCACACACAATAAAGCCTTGGGTTGTCCGAAAACCCGGGTTTTTTCCTGCGGGACCTCGTTCCTGTCCGACGCCTAAGTTATAATGTCACCCTCGACGGTAGTCTGACCGTTTTTGGGCTTTTTCCCACCACAGAATTGAAAGTGTGATCTCATCCTAGATAAGAACATCAATTTATACTGTATAGGACACCACGCCATCGACTTGCATCATGTGCCTTCCGGACATTACGGGGTCATACATCGCTTGGAACACATGTTTGATGCACCCAGCTAACAGATATAACTGTTAGTAGGAATATGCCCTGAACTGCCTCAAGTCCAATCTCCCCCTCGACGCTCACTCAGTCACTGTTCGTCATTCGTTGCCATTGCCCTTGTCCCAGCCATGTCATCCTTGCAGTCTGAGTTGGAGATTCTCCGAATGAATGACTACGTCTCTGGTATGGTCGTCCGTACCTTCACATTGACATCGCTCTTATAAGATCCAGTTGTTATTGTCACTGTTGTTGTGTATGATTACCGTGAGTGATGCTCCGAGTGTGTGTATGCTATCCTTCTGCTCTGAACTGACCGTTGTACTGCAATGCTACCATGCTAGTCCTGACACTTTCGAGTGAGGCATGTCATTTCACTCTTTACATCTCATTTGCTGGACTGACGACAGTCTAAGATACAATATGTTTGGGTAAGGAACTAACTATCATCGATCAAGCACTTTCCCTCTGATAGTCCCGCAGCGGAGACCCTGGACCCGTGTCTCTACGGCATTCGTTGTGGTGTGTATAAAGACTCAGCTTATACACTGTTTCATGTGTTCTGAATTGACAGTGCCATAGATCCGCTATCTCGGTCTTGGTTTCACTGCGTAAGTACATCGTTGCTATGATGCACTCGAAGCAACACTGTTAACACTGGCTTCATTCTTAAGTCTCTGCGGCCTTTGTATGTTCAAGTCGACAATGGCGGTCTACTGAGCTGATCAAATACATTTGCAGATGCAAGTACCTTTGTCCCTAGCCCTAGTGTCAGGGTCAGTATTCCCACTTTCATCTTGTCGTCACTCATCATCTGGCAGATGTATGCATCCAAATTGTGGTTTAAAAGCGCGTCGGTAACAGTTCCATAGGTGTAGGTGGACCGACTTACTGGCCTTCCCCACATTGGTCTGAGACATGATTGTGCAAAAGGTACCATATTATATCAGGCAGCTGTCTGGCAGATTGCAACGTTTTACTGCGCTGCAGATTGTGAGTAGCTCTACTGCCCAACTCCTTCCCCTGAACCGTGGATTTCATTACAGTTGTAATGGTTCTCCGAGTGTATGCAATGTGGAATCGATCCAAAACGATCCTTTGGTTCCTCCTGTCCATCTATGTGCCAGAGATCGTCCTTTGTTTTGCTCTTGACGGCATCTACTTCCTTTCCCCGAACTACCTCTCAGGTATGGGTTAATTTCGATGGCATCCATCATTACAATCTCACATAGATGGCCTCCACTCCATGCCACTTTCCCCTCAAGTCACTAGCGGACACATCGGCGACCTCTCCTTTTGCAGTTACTCTCCAGGCGAGCGCTTATCCAACCTTTACTTGTACGGAAAAATCCCGCAATATTTTCTCGCCGCTATACTTGTCATCCTTGCTCTCACTCAAACATTGAAGCAATCAGTCGAGATGTATAAGGCGACCAAGCAGTGGCGACCTAATCAATACATACAACAATTCGTGAGAGATGGAATTCTCTATTTCCTCATGTACGTCTTGCTCTTCTACCCCCTCCCATTTCCATTCGTCACCGTTACACACTTTGTTCTCGAGTATTGAACTAATTACTCGGATGCCTTACCCTGAACTGTTAGGACGATCTTTTTCAGCGTCCCTGCCCTGATCACGAGCATGTTCAAATTTAACTTTGGTTTCGCCTTGAACCTCGTTTACTGTGTGTCCATGTGTCCCTTGATGCCTCGGTTCATCATTAGCATACGGCGACGGTATGACCGTGACCTTCGTAGCCGCTGGCAGGGTGTTGATACAGGGTTCGGTATGTCATCCCAATCCGCTCTCAATCAAAACGCGGCCTCGGTATCTGTAATTGGATTCAGGGACGCTGTCCCAGAGCAGGATCGGACCATGGATGAGGACGCACACGAATAGGAGGCTGGACTCGAAAAACTAGGAGGTCGCCTGCGTCTTATCTGAATGGGGCTTTTTGGGTAGGTAGATATCGGGGACGAGGACGAGCGCCGGTGGTCGAGCGGCAAGAAACGCGGCGATCCAGTCATCTATGTACCCATGTCACATGTATCCTCCAACGCTCCGCGATGAACAGGGATTGCCTCAGAGGTGCTTCTTCTTCTTTGTAGGCACGACTTGGCTTTTTGTGGCCAGAACGCACATAGGTAGGTCCCATCTCCGACTGGGAAAAAAGGTTCTATTAGATGTCAAGACACTCATGTCGACTTGTGATGAACAACACACCGCAAAAAAAAAAAAAAGGTTTGAATACGAATGAACGTACAGCTGATTTAAGTGAAGGTTCGTTCAAAGAACACAGATGGAACGAACGGCTGCGCCGGGATTGAATATGGCCCTAGAGGATACCTTCCATTGGTTCGGCATCGGATACACTGGTTGACGAGAGTCGCCACAGATCACGTGCTCTGGCGGATCGGGACTCGGTAGATGAACATATTGACACAGCCGCAGACAGAGGATCAAAGCTTTTTGCAACGCAATCTCCGTCGCATAACCATGGCCTCCCCGTCCGCTGCGGTCCTATTTACTACAAAAACTCCCTACGCTCTTCCCTCCCAAAAATTTATGATCCCACTTGACTGGAGGCGTTACCAACTCTCACAGCTCATCAACAAGGCCCTCTCTCTCGCAAAACCCATCCCATTCGATTTTCTTGTCCGTGACGCGATCCTACGGACCACCCTCGGAGAATGTCGCGCAGAACATGGTATCAGTGAGGTACGCGTCGCGCCAGGGCTCTGTGGATGTGTGTGCACGACAACCTTTGTTGATGGGCAGGATTAGGAAGAGACGCTCGAGGTCGAGTATTTCGAGTCGGTGTTACCGCCACAGCGGATGACGACGCTCCCGCACGAGGACTGGGTCTCCTCTGTCTCGTGCCACATATCCCAGTACGCTTCGTCCCTTGCTGTGTCCTCATCATACACCCCAACGCACTCGCTTCCAGACACTTCCTGACCGGGTCGTATGACGGACACGTCCGTCTCTTTGATTATGCGCAACGGTTGGTTCGTGATGTTCCAGCGCACCAGGCACCTATCACCTCTGTCTGTGTCGTCCCATCCCCGACATCCACAGACGAGTCTGTGTTGATCGCGAGCGCCTCGCACGACCTGACGGCTTCCCTAGCCCGTGTCTCGCTCGTACCCGATGCATCCCCGTCCTTCCAAACCCTCGCCTCACTCCACCTCCACACTTCTCCTCTGTCTTCCATTTCGTCCGATCACACCGGCTCCCATCTCCTCACCACATCCTGGGACCACCTCATCGGCTTCTGGGATACCACTATCCCCGCAGAAGACGAAGTTGCACCCATGTCTGGCCCGGCTTCCTCTTTCGAACGTACAAAACGGCGCAAGACCGCCAGCGAGGCTGACCATGGGCGCGGAAAACGCAAAGCCCCCACCACTGTACTCAAGTCCCACGTGGCACGGGTATCTAAGGCGACCTTTGCGCCCGGGTCGAACGAACGAGCATATAGTTGTGGATTTGACTCGACGGTACGGACGTGGGACGTCGAGTCGGGTGTATGTGTGAATACGATCGTACGTCTCTCATCCTTGCGGTCTTTAGGTGACATATGTGCATTCGTCTTACCCTGGCTCTTGTTTCCTCCTCATTATTACTGTTTAGACTGTCCCTGAACGACCAATGCTCGATCTGGTGGTTACACCGGATGGACACACCGTCCTTGCGTCCTCTACTGACCGAACCGTCTCCATCTTCGACCTTCGTTCGCCCTCGCTCGCGAGTACGGCTGGAACGCTCATGCACCCTGCCACACCATCTTGTCTAGTCTACCCCAGCACCACACCAACCTTTTCGTCAAGCGTCAATGGCAACGAAAACTTGTCCTCGCCCTCGATCCCGAGGGCCCCCCAAGTTCTCACTGGCGCTTACGACGGGATCGGCCGTCTGTGGGATCTCCGAAATCTCAAGAGCCCTATCGCAAGCATCAAAGCATGGGAAGGTAGCCCGAAAAAGATTCTGAGTGTCGATTGGGTAGGGGAGGTCGTTGGCGTGGGAGGGGAGGGTGGTGTCGAGATATGGCGAGTCAATCAGGGGGATCGACTACTGAGCAAGTGAAACGTTGGTCGCGCGGCCAGTCTGATCCTCCGACGGATTGGGTGATGCGGAGAAGGTAGGGTGCACATGTCGGCATGCTTTTCGGAGAAACGTAGGTGCGATATATGAAAAAGAAGGGAAAAGAAGCATTGCGGGACACTCACTGATAGACCTTGAATATCGATCATCTATTGATCATTTGAACGCCCACGATTCCCACCCCACAATAGTGGCGTACTCGAGCAGTCGCCGGAGTTTCTGTAGTGTCCTCTGCCCATGTGTGCGATACAGTGCATGCATAGTGGACCCTGGAAGTTGTCGTTTGGCATCTGAAGGCATGTTGGCGATTAACGAGGCGGGGCACATACATACGCCTGTGACGTCCACTTGTCCGACATCCACGGCAGCGGGCGCGAGCAGCACATATGGAAACATAAACGATGACATGGTGAATTGACATACCGTGGTCTCCCAACATCCTGTGAAAAAACATCCTTCAAGGAGTGTGAGCGCGCGCATTCCCTGTGCGGTATGGCGCGAGCGGGTCGTATTCTCTTGACCGAACCCTGCAACTGACGACCACCCGCGATCCTCCGGGACGAGACACTGTTGATGGTAATGAAACAAAGACCAACCCCATTGTTGACTTGTCGCCTTGCTAAGATCTGAGCAAAAATACGATATTTTAAGCGAGGCACCCTGTCTAAACAGAACCATTTCCAGAAGAGAAAAAAACAACAACGTAGTTGTGAGGTAACCTTTGCTCACCACCCCCGCGCAGCGCTTCCGTTCATTGACAACGCTATACTACTTCCACTACCTCTGTGGCTTTTTGTCACTCGACCAACCTTTGCACACGAGAGAATCAAAGATGGGTGGTATTCATCCGAATGTGAGCAGTTCACTTTCCTCGACGGATGTAAAAACGGGTGCGGGGTTGTCTGACATGTCACCTTAGCGGGCCGCGTCCGTCATAAAACCAATCAAGGTTCGATGCCACTCTCCGAGTTTGTCACGCAGAGATAGGAACTCATTAGACCTCGACCAACAGCGGTCGTCACTTTGGAATTCGATTTCGAGTCGCATGTCATCACACCATACGGATCCGGTGGTTGCGTCTTCTTTTCTTCCTGATCACCGTCTACCGTATTGTGACAGCTTCGCGTGTGATTAGACGCATGAAACGGGCACTGCATCGCAACGCGCCGGCGAGATGGGACCCCGCGTGAAGTCGGTGCGTTTGTACCTGCACCTTCCTTATCCTCTCGGCGCGACGCTCATGGTGGATCATCATCAGCCGAAACCAGATAAGCCTGCCCTTTTCGACAGATTTCGCGGGTGGATATGTTTACGCTGAGGTATCGGAGACGGAGCACGACTGATCGGAGGGGGAGGGTGACCAATAATATTGGGTCTGGTGGCGTGACTCAAAAATGATGTAGGAGCCGAAACTTGTTAATCTGTCACTTCCGGTGTATGTTTCCAGTCTCACCCAAGTATGAATCCTTCAGCTATATGATAAAAACATGTTTTTATTAGTCAGAGAAAGGGGGCTGGCGCTGACTTAGCGCTGTTACAATCGTATACACTAGATATCGACATCTGTATATTCTGCCCGAAGTTGTCTGAGCATATGAAGATCATGACCCTTCGTGATCGGCATCAGATCAAGAGCGCCGTCTGGCCTCCTCACTTCCTTGACATTTACATCCTCCGGGTATCGCACCTCCCCAATCCTCCCTGCCCAGTCGAAGTCGATAACCATGAACTTCAGCGGATCTTTCATGGCTACCATAATGTTCACATCCCGCACATCGCCATGGACATAACCAGCATTGTGGAGTGATGTTAATTTTTCTTCTATGCCATCGAAAAGAGCAGAGGGAAGTGGCTTCCTGTAATCATCGAGTGTCTCGTACCCTTCAAGCATGTCCATGATCACCATGAACCAACCACCAGCGACCTCTTCAAAGTTCCGTATGGCTGGGGCACATTGTTTATTTGCGAGGTGTTCATGGGCCTCGCGTGAATAAGAGCGAACAAATTTGATGCAAATACAAACACCACCCTCAGCTCCCATGAAGATAGGCAAATTTTGAGCCAGATGACGCTGATAGCAGAAGGTCCTTTCGGTACCGCCAGACATGTAACCTGTCGGGTATGGGAACAATTGAGAGGTAGTAGGATGGGGCATTTCTTGCAGTCGTTCGTAGTATGTCTTCAGCTGTTCAACAGCCTTGCGGAAAGCAGCTAGGCAACGTGTTGCGCGAGATCGCATGTCGTTCCTGGTGTAGTGAAAGTTGAATGCGATAGGGTCTGTCAGGAGTTCCACCGAGGGACGCAGATTCCATGTGGCGGCAGCGAAAACGATATAGGGCCCTACGGAAAAAATACTTAGTCTGCAATAGACCTAGTAGAGAGCAGAGGGTCCAACCAAAAACGACCACAAGGAGGCATGGCAAAGTAGACCCGCAGAACTTGGCAGCTATTTTTCTTGTTGACTCTATGTAGTGCGCTACAGCTTGAGAATACGGCTCTGCTGACGAACTCCTGGCTTCGTTCTTGTATTCAGCAATCGCATAATGATGTCCATTGGTACTGATGGCCGCATCTACCAAGTACGTGGCTTCCGCATCCGACAAGTTGAATGGAATGCCATGCTTCACAAATACTTGGTTAACTTTTTCAGTGCACTCGATTTCATTGCTGTACGTCTTCAACATGACTGTCCATAGCTCGCCAGCGAACAAGCTGTCCTCGGATGTTGGTTCGATAGCTGCACAGTCATCAACAAACTGGCCAAAGATGGGATGGAGTAGGGTTGGTGGGATAGGATCCTGTTCACAGCTGGGGGGCCTAAGATGACCACAAGATATATGTGTGTTCAGTGATCCAGAGCAAGAGGGCCTTCCATATCTGCTGGACACCAAAAACATGTTACGTGCTATTGCAATTGGATGATCTACTTTGGTGTGATGCTGGGAAAGGGTCAACAGTGGAGATCCCAATGATCCTTTCAAACAGGGTGAGTTCAAGTCAATGCTAGGTTGACCAAGCTTACTTTTGTTGGACAACTGAACAACAACACACAGCATCTCAGAAAGAGACATACTTCTGAAAATTGTGAACAGAGTCACATCCTTCTCCAGGGGATCACCCAGTGTCATGTCACCAAGGATCTTTACAAGGTCATGTTCCTCACATTCCTGAATCTTGAACAGATCAAGGTGATCAGGGGAAGTATCAAGGAAGCTAGGATGAGCTGCCTTAATTGCCTTCTTGAGCTCAGCAATTTGTTCCTTCATTGAAACCTTAACCTCAACTTCAAAAAAGGCAGAAGAATTTGACTCCTGAATCCAACATAGAACAGGCACCTGATTTGTTGCAACTGCAACAACTGAAGCCTAAGTTGAAGAACCTGGGTTACAATGGCCACATACCATATACAACAAAGTGAATTATGCAATCAGGATCAAATGGCACAAAAACTTCTGATAAACACTGTGAATTCCTTGAACAGTGTTCCAAATCAGATAGTTTGTGGGTTGCAAGAATATCTTCAGAGGACATTTCTTCATGCACTGGCAGGAGTTTGTAAAGGAAGAGATCATTTGCTGAAAAGTTCCCCCAGTTTCGGTTGCTGTTGTTGAATATCCCAAATATCATTTGTTGGAGTGATCCAATGGTGTCATGTTTTAAAACTTCAACATATGAGATTTGACCTGCCATATCACCATGGATCCAGCAGTTAAGGGCCATGGTTGGGACTGGGATGGCACCATCAATCAGGCAGCACAACAATGAGATAATGGCATACTATCAACAACTATGACAAAATCTACAAGATCTTTGATCTTAGATTGCAGATCGATGCGTGTGCACTCTTCCAAGGTCACAGATTGCTGGAGTTGGTCCTCGGGAAGAGAGTAGAGATGGAGGTCTTTTGCAGCCACACGGGGAGACCCAGTTATCTTCGCCCTTATGTGATTCTTGAGGGTCGAGACCGTGTCAGACTTGGTCACCCTGACGTCAAAGCAGCGGTAGAGATCGTCACCGTGCACCCAACAGAGGAGATTTTGATTTTGACCTGTGGTCCGTTTTCGTCCCATGTTGAGGTTTTTTACACTCCGACATGTCTGTCCCCAGTTTTAAATAGTGATGGCCATATTGCCAACTGAACCCAACATGAAAACCCAACCAACCAACTTTTTTTTTTGATATATTACAATGCTGTATTATGAGTATGTGCGAATTTGCATCTGCTTGTGTTACTGTTAGCAGTTTAGGTCGGTATGGTTTTCATCCATCATTGAACCCGCCAGGGGAACTCATTGCGCTTGACAAGTTGACAACGACGTTCACCCCCCCTCCAAACATTGTTGCTAATTAAGCAAGTCAAACTGGGCCAGACCCGACGGGATACAGTCTCATGCCAAGTACAGTTCAACGCAAATTGGCAAGGCAGGTGAGAAATATGATGTTGGGTTCCTCCTTTTTCTTATCCATCACCCAGACCGCTGGTCAATATGACTCCTTATTGCCTCATTTTATCATAGGGATGCCAGAGATGTACGATCGTGACATTCGCCCCTGGTTTTAACGAATTGACAACCGATTTGGTACAAGGCACTATCGTTTGAAGAATCGGAGACGATTCCGCGCGGTGGGAAGGTTGAACGAGTATTCTGTGTGGCGACCAGGGCGAGTACTGATGAATAGCGGAAGATGTGGTACTTGGAACAGTGGTCCAAATGCTTATCATTTCTCCATGTCTTCTGAACCCAATAACGTTGTTTATCTCCCAATTCCGCGCGCAGTGCAACCATCGACTTGCAGAACTTCTCTGCGTGTGGGATTCAAATAATGACTGACAGAAAATGCGCTCGCGTCACCACGACATGTTGCAGGGATACAAGCCTGCACACACAACGCCGATTCATCGACCTTTCGGACAGGTGCCAAGTCTTGCTCTCCGTTTCGTGTCCGCTTACCGGCCCGGAGTGTCGCTGTTGCTCGCAAAATATATCGGAGTTCACCGTGCTAGGACGGCCCCATTCCACGTGCATCCCTCAGTTTCTGGATTCGAGCTGAGGTGGCCAGGCTGTAACTAGCCGCATTTGCCTCTCATGTAAACGGGTTAGCTAAAAAGAGACCGCTCAGGACCGCTGGAGTTCAAACACACCATGAAAGGGTATACTACACCGTGCTGAAAAGTAACACGAGTAACCTCGCAAATGAAAAAGGGTATACTCATCTATACGAGAGGGCCCGACGGAAAGAAAAGGATGGGAAAGAGTCTCTGTCAATCAGGCTACACGGCAGTGCACCAAGACTTCCTCGATGTAATCTGCCATGATACGGTGAGTCTCCTTCGAGGGATGCCTGACATGGTTCAACGTCATCAGCCCCTACTTACCCTCGGGTCCGGTGCCTCACCAAAAAACCACCACTCACCCTGGGATCCAATAAAAATAGTGCTCAGGGTCATCACAAGATCCAACCGTTGATGTTCCGTCACCAATAACACAGGAAGAAGTGTTCGTATACCCGAACGCTCGATATCCCGGGTCGGGACCGAGCACACCGTCCCAAATTGTCGCAAAGTTGACAAAGGCGACGTTGAGCGGCGGGGTCTGGGCATGGAACTGTGCGAGTCCATCGTAGATGGATTGGATCCATGCTTGACCCCAATCATTCTGGGTACCACGACCGTACACGTCAGTGACAAGGAAGTTCTTCGCGTTCGTGGGTGGACTGGAAAGGAGGGTAATTTGACCGAGGAGATCTTGAGCTGCTTGCGGAAGATGATCGCCGTCGACTAGTCAAGAAGAAACTTCAATTCCGTGTCCAAAGAGGCGAGCGTTAAACAAACCGAACGAATCTACCCAATCACTGGAGGTGACCGTTATTCCATAGTTACGGTTCAGGGTGGTCATGCTTACTTGATGCCAAAGAAGACGGCATAGAGTGTTGTCTCAGGATCTAAATTGTTGGATTGGTTTAG
>JBBPMH010000446.1:0-26307 GCA_038090235.1 Pulveroboletus ravenelii
GCACAGGATCGGAGGGGCTATGGAGGAAACGGGCAGTGTACAAGGTAAGCGAGAAATGGAACGTAAGTAGGAATTACTAAGTATAAGGTCCGGAGGGTCTAGGGTGCGCGCTCATCGAGAACGCACCAGAGTTCGAGGAAACAGGGCCGGAGTTGGATCTGGAGTTAGGAGTTGCGCGGGATATGACAGGCATGGACATCATTGGCATTGTCAGCTGCTACGGCCCACTCCTTGATGTCAAACTCTCATATAAGAGACTTGGTGACAAGATTGATAACATGCAGGAAGCATTGAGTATGGCTTGCAGATCTAGAAAACTTCAGTACTAAAATTGCCAGCTTAGCAACAATGGCATTGTTATTGGAGGCATTGTCACATGTCACACTCAAGATCTACAACAATCAGCAAAAGCTAAGTGTTACGCTTGATCCTGAAGGGTCGAAGCATGGACTTGGCTGAAGGTCAAGGATGAGGGTTACTATCAGCGAGCAGCTGTTGATGGAATGAGGACGAAGGGTGTAACCCTCAGACAGCAGGGTCAAGGGTTCTATCAACAAGCCGTTGATGACTTTCAAGGTTGAGGAGTCTTGCCTAGCAACTAGCTAGCAAGGGGACGAGGGTGAGAGCAAAGCGCTCAGTCGAGTGTAGAGCGAAGACACGCAGAAGAAGCAAGTGAATTGCCAAGTAGGTCTAAGTTAGGGTACAGGTAGACCTACAAGCAGATTTATATAGAGTGTTAAGAAGAAACATGACAAGACAAAGACAATCGTAAGGAAACATGGATTGCTAAGTGTATGAGTCAACTGACGAATGGCAAAAGGAATGGAGTGACTAAGTGTGGAGCTACGAGCCCAATACGAGAGAATCGGACGAGGAGAGTAATGTTCAATGACAAAGGGGGAAACAAGGTGGAAACAAATGGAAACAAGAGTGAAACATAACACTAAGTATGATCACTTATACTGACTTATCTTGTCTGATATTCTGAAGTCATCTAGTAATTTTGCAAAGACTGTTGCAAGCTCATACCCCATATGGTACTGAATCTCAGTTAGCAGCTTGACCCATCTCTGAGTCACAAGTGGGTTGCTCTAACCTTTGCAACTTCAACAACATCTAATGGCAGACTCAGTGGCTCTCTCTTGTACTCTAGGTGTACTGAAAAGGCCATAAATGCATAGTGGTTTGGTGGTTTGGTAATGTCCATCTGTCAGTTGTGAAGTTTACCCTTCCATCATATTCCTGGTATGTATCAGTTAACTTTGTGTCTGGGATGCATAACTAATTCTAACCTGTAACATCTTAGCTATTTGTTGATGTGTGTGTGCAAATATGAGTTTTGTGTCTCACAAGACTGTCTGTGGTGAAGGTATGTAATATTCAGGCTGACCTGTCTTCATCAGAGACTGAAACCCTCTGGATGGCTCTATCTTATCATATCTAATACTGGATAACATGTTTCATTTTTTTATATCCCCTACACCATATCATGAAAAGTCATATGCTTACTTTTCCTCCCAATGAGCTAATATACCAAGATACTGCTCCAAGACCACTTGACACTCTCTTGCAACAATTTGTGAGGTATAAACAGGTCATAAACCATACCCATGGCAATTAGACTGTGCAGAGGCTTTTGTTCTTGGCATAGATTGTGTTGTTCTTGCAAGAACTGGCTTCAGAAAGACCCTTCCATTTACAATGCCTTCTCTTCTGCATCTTGACAAGATTACCTTAGTGATATTGCTACTAAATGCTCTCAAGAAGGACCAGGTAAATACCTTAGACTTTTTACTATCTCACCTTTGCTCACAGAATCTATAAGCATACCATTTTAGGGAGGCTGGCCTGAAAGTTGCAGTCATCAATCACGAGACATTTGACAATGTGCTCTATGAGATATAAGTCTGGTGGTTTCATTAGTGCACATATCAACTGAAGATAAATGCAGGAACTGAAGGACATAAATTATCAGGTGATACTCACATCTCCTGAGATGGCCCTTCAAAATGGTCAATTTAAATCACTGCTGGAAATGCCAGAGTATCACAAACATATGATTGGCATTGTTATCAATGAGGCACATTGCAATTCACAGTGGGGTGGAGACTTTTGACCTGCATATGGTGAACTAGACAAGCTGCACTCATTTGTCCCCCTCAACATACTGATATATGCCACATTGGCAACAATGTGCCCTTCTGTCCTTGCCAAAGTCCACTGTGTTCTACATATCAATTCACTCAAGTCCTTCTATCTCAATCTAGGAAATGATCAGCCAAACATTGCACAAAAATGCAGAATCATACTGAATACCACAGATATGAGTACTCTTGATTTTGTTTATGAAAGTGCTAAAAATCCTGATGATCTTCCTTGCACTCTAATTTTTGTCAATAAAGTTCTAGACAGTCAGTTAGTGTGGAGAAGATCTCAGGAAATACTTTCTATACACCTCCAACAGAGTGTGGACTACTTGAATGCCTGACATTTATCACAGTCAAAGAAGCTTGTCCGACAGCATTTTCAAAACAGCCAGACCAGGATTCTCATTGTGATGGAGGTGTTGAATCCCAGCACACTATGGCAGGGGGTTATGTACAATACATACCTGGTAATGGGGCGAGGCCTTAGAACATTGTGATTCAAGGTAAAAACTCTATTCAAACTCAGACTTTAACCAAGTTTGTATATAGTGACATGTGATGTGTGAACTACTTCCTAAATACATTGATCTACATTTAACACTCCCCCTTGTCTAGTGTATGGTAATATACTTCAGACATAGAGTAGCATGTTTGTTGCTCAATCATGAAGGAAAGGCAAGATTAATAAACTCCAAACCAAGTTGGGATCTAAATTTCAGTCTACTTGTTTGAAAGTCATTACTGCATCATGTACATAGTGGTACTTGATGAAAATATGTTTAGATCACTTTTCAGTGACTGGGTTCTCTGCTATGAAGAGGGATCCTTGATTGTTACTACAGATGGGAATAGGGGACAAGTTGTATTCTAATTCCTCAAACATCTGTTTGATCCATACAGCCTGGCAAGTACAATTGCTCAAGGCCATGTACTCAGCTTCTGTAGAAGAGAGTGCTATGGTTTTTTGTAAGTGAAAATTCCACAAGAAAACTCCATTCGCTAATTTTATGTAATAACCTGTTTGTGAGTGACTGGTGATTTTATCTTGACCCCAGTCAAAGTCAGTACAGGCTAGGATGCCTTTATCTGATTTCCCATCATATGCTAGCAAATAATCACTAGTACCCAATAGATATCAGCAGATATATAGAGCTCTATCTAGATGCTCTTGGGAGAGATTTGCTAACTGGTGGGCCATTTGTATGACAGCATAAGAGATGTCAGGCCTAGTGCCAATCATAAGATATAACAATAATCCTATTACAGTCTGGAGTCATGTGCACAACACTGGGTTGACTGGATCATTATTCTTCTCTGGGTAATACCTCTGAGAAAGGGGGGTACGAGCTGGCTTTGTATTGATCATTTCACATTGCTCAAGCATCTTGTCAAGGTAATTCTGCTGGTCTATTAGAATGTGGTGACCATCTCAACATATATTCATTCAGAGGAATTCATAAGGTTCTCTAAGATCTTAACATTCCCACTTTTTCATAAAAATGTCCTTAAGTTTGTTTACAAGGATCTTTGAGGGTCCACAAAATAATGTGTCATTAACATAGATTATTGTGAGTACTATATCTTTTCCTTGCTGGTAGATAAATAAGCTGGCATCAGTTTTGAGCCACTTAAATCCAAATTTGCTCATGGATTTATCTAGAGTGCACCACCAAGTGAGCCCAGCTTGTTTAAGACCATAGATAACCTGTAGTAGTTTAAGCACTTTACCTTTTAAGTGGGAAGACATAAATCCTTCTGGGAACTCCATATATAGTTTTTCTTCCAGAATGCCATATAGATAGACTGATCAGATATCAAGTCCTGTAATATACCACTTTTGTAAAGTGGCAAGGGCAAGCATATATTGCACCATTTCAAATCACACAACAGGTGAGAATACTTGGTCATAGTCTATGCCCTCAACTTGTGAGAAGCCTTTAGCTACAAGGTAAGCACATTTTCAACCATCTGATTTTACATCAAAGACCCATCAGTTCTTGATAACTCTTTGGTTGGTAGGTTGATCAACTATTTCCCAAACCTTGCATTCCTTGAGTGTTTTTAGCTCAGTATTGCAGGCCTTCCACCAGAGCTCTTGTTCTGTGGGTGGTAATTTTGAGATGTCCTTATAGAACCATTTCCTATAATTGGGAGAATTCCCTGCAGTCATGTATGGTATAGCATGAGCACATAGGAAATTTACTAACGTATCTCCCCTTTCATGGGTGAGACAGTTCACATCTTCTTCAGAGGGGGTAGGAGATGGGGGTAGTCCACCTGGGATAGGTGGTGTATCAGGAGTGGGAGCAGGTAGATCACCAACCAACTTTCGCCAGGTAAACTCCTTTTTGACATTTTTTACTTGTTGGAGCAGATGCTTATTTTCTTCATATATACATAAGTTATCTAGGGTCTATCAGGGTCTAGGGTATTATTAGGGCTTAGGGCATAGTTAGTAGTATTACACCTGATCTCAAAAGGTCAGGCGTGGACTTGGCTAAGGACAGAGGACAAGGAATGCTGTTAGTGAACAGCTACAGCAGGACGAGGACGAAAGATGTAGCTTGGACTTAGCAGGGTCAAGGGTTCACTCAACAACTAGTTGGTGAAGACTAGGGTCGAAGATTCTGTCTACCAATTGGCTAGCAGAAGGACAAGGGTATGAGCTGAGTGCTTACTCAAGTGTAGAGCAAAGACATGCAGTGAGAAGGAACCAGGTGGATTGCCGAGTAGGTCTAAGCTAAGAAGTAAGCTACCTACAAGGTGGGTTTATATAGTACATTGGTATAAACAGGGAGACAATGAGGGAAGACAAGAAATAACATAGATCAGTAAGCAGGTTGGTAAGATGGTGAATGGTATAAAGGGATCAATGAGTAAGAGTAGAGCTATGAGTTCAATATGAGAGAATCGGACAAGGAGAGTAAGATCCATTGACAAAGAGGGGAAATGAGTCAGGATAACAAAGAAATGTAACATTACCCCCCCATTAAGGCAGAAGACACTGTCAACCATCAAAATTCGCGATAGCTGTAACCAGGGGATCTGGTCATATTGTTATAGTCTTCTATGGTAAAGAGGTCATCACAGGGAGACTCTGCATGAGAGGGAGGGATAGGGATGGGACTCCCAGAGTGCTGACGAGGGCATGCATGAAAAGGCCATTGTTGACAGAGTTGCTGTGGAGGGGGTGAAGAAGACAGCAGGGATGGGGGGATTGTTGAGTGACAGGATTGTTGAGACAATGAGAATGAGGATGAGAATGTGCCAGAGGGCCAACAGGGGGTGCAAGTGGTGGAGAGATCAACACAAAGGGGGGTTCATGGTGGTACACCAGTGTGGTGATGTACTGTGACATATTGATACTGCACATGTCTGGGGGCCCATGTGTGGCAAATGGGGCATTCATAGAGTTTGCAGTTTACTTATGTATGCCTGAGATGACAGCAGTGAAAGCAGGCTTGGCTATAAAGTGGATGGGAGGTAGGAAGGGGCCATGGATGCCTTTCCCAGTAAGAACAGTCCTCTAGCTCCAAGGTAGCTGTTTCCTTGGGGTCAAAAGAGGAGGTGGAGGTGAAGATGTTGTTGTCACATCCAAAGTGGGTGAAAGGGGTGGTGAGGCATCAGTAATGGGGGCAATTGTGTTCAGCTTTTTCCACAAGGAAGCAGTCTAACTCATCTAAGTATTCTCCCAGTTTTATCTAATGTCCTATTGACCCTAAATGTTCGCAAAGGATGGTGCAGATGGATCTGAGGCGGTGTTTGATGACAATCAGGTCAGAATGGATGCTGAAAGAGTCAATTAGGAGATCCAGGTAACAGACTTCTTAGAAGGTGTTGGTCAATGAAGTGAGGGGGGAACCTGGTGTAAAGTCATTGTCTAACAGGATAGCAAGGCGTGGGTCACTGAGATAGGTCATGAGGAGGGTGCAGTAATGTTCATTGGGGAGGTCATCTCGGAGAGGTTGGGCATAAATAGGGATGGTAGGAGGATGGATCCTGTCATCATGGGAATGGTGAAGAATCCTCCACTCATTGATGGTAGGATGGGGTGTTCCAGGGTGTGTGGGAGAGTCATTAGGAGAGGAAAGAGTTATGGAGGAAGGAGAAGTGATTGTGTCAGAGGGGTGAGTGGAAGTTTGTCCAGCTGTTAGAGAACTCAGTTGAATAGGATGAAGAGAAGGTGGAAGGCTCTTCCATGAGTTCTGAATGGGCAGAAAATCCCCACCAGTTGTTGCTCTATTTCCAGGAGACCCTGATGTATTCCGGAGTTTAGGGGAGGATACTTGATTAGAGGAGCGAAAGGAGGTATCAGAGGGAGTAGACATGTAGTGGATTGTGTGGGAGATGGGTTGGGAGAAGACTTCGGGGTGGAGATATTTATATGCTTTTAGGATGAGCAGAGTGTTGTTCATTTCGGATTCTGAAACCCATGAGTCTTCTTCAACTGAGTAACCCTTCCATCAGACAAGGTACTGCTGACAGGATGGGGTTCTGTAGTGACATACAATCTTTTCAACTTTGTATTCTTCTTCTCCTTCTATTAAGTCCAGTGGTGGAGTAGGGAAGTTCTGTCCATGTACGTTGTTTTTGCAATAGGACAATAAGAGAGAGGCATGGAATATGGGGTGAATCTTCCATGTGGGAGGGAGTCAGAGTTCATAAGAGATAGGAGATAAGACCTTCATGATAACAAAGGGTCCTTCTCGTTTCAGGGCGAATTTAGGGCTAGTGAGGGAACATTTTAAGTTCCAGGCTTCTAGCCATATCTTATCTTCATGTTTCCACGGGTTAAAGCCTTGTGTGTTTCTCAATTTCATTACTTGGCAGGCCAGTTCATGTGCTGCCAAGGCTTCGCTTCTTATATGAGATAAGACCTTGAGTCATGATTTGATGGCAGGAAGGTTTGTTTCAGAGATGATTGTGGGAAGAGGTTTGGGCTCATATTGTTATGATTTGCTTGTATAAGCACATGACCCCTATTCTTTTTCCTAACAGCACACCCCACGACACCTAACTGACACCAACTGCACTGCCATGTCCCCTCTGGTTCATCATCAGACCCACACTTGTAACTGTCATCCTAACACTGCAGAACCACCCACAGTCACTATGGTTACTCTTGTACTCAATCTGGGACTCCCTCCCTCCATCTCTGCCTACCTGGCATAACATGTCGACAGATTACACCGACACCACTAAAGATGCTTCCTGTGACTCAGTCACACCTTCTCAGTTGTTCCTTCACATTTTGTTGTATTCTTCTCTTGGTCATTCTTGCTTAGCCTTGAACCTCAGATCTCCTTGCCCGATCCTCTCTTATCAGCCTCATGTCTCTTCTTACTTATCACTCCTCTTTCGCCATTTGTTCTCTGACTCACTTAATTCCCAAGCTTTGTTTACTCTTGGTTACTCTTCATTTATCTCCCTTTGTTCACACCTTGTATATAAACCCACCTCATAGATATACTGTTTCCTAGCTTAGACCTACTCAGCAATCTACTTGCTTCTCCTTATCATGTGTCTCCGCTCTACACCTGAGTGAGCACTCTGCTCATTACCTTGCCCTTCTACTAGCAAGTTGCTAGGCAGAAGCTTCGACCTGAGTTTTCACCAACTAGTCATTGAGTGAACCCTTGACCCTGCTACTCGCTGTTACAATTTGATCATATATGCATGGGACCCCTATTCTTTTTCCTACCACCCCTTCTGGCTTATCACCAGAATCACCACTCTGACACCGCTGGATCATCCATGGCCACCCTCAACTCCTAGTGGCATTCCCTAACTTCACCCTCATATCTAACTGGTATCTGTCTGTGCCTACTCAGCACTTGTCTCTGCCTACCTGACACCTGCCGGTGCCTACCTGGCATCTACCTATGCCTACCCAGCACTTATCTCTGCTCACCAAGCATAACCTGTCGACAGATTACACTCACACTGCCACAGGTACCTCCATGACTCTGTCACACCTTCTTTATCATTCCACCACATTCCATGGTGTTCTTTCCTTTGTTATTCTCACTTAGTCTTTGAACTCTAGATCCTCTCATCTGATCCTCTCTTATTGGCCTCATGTCTCTTTTACTCATCGCTCCTCTTTTGTCATTTGTCATTTGACTCACTTGATTCCTAAGCTTCATTTACCTCTAGTTACTCTTTGTTTATCTCTGTTTGTTTACACCTTGTATATAAATGTTCCCCAGCTTAGACCTACTTGGCAATATACTTGCTTTCCTCTGTGTGTCCTTGCTTCACACTTGACCAAGCACTCTGCTTTTACCTTCATCTCCTTGCTAGCAAGTCGCTAGGCAAGACCTTCGACCTTGAACCATCGTCGACTAGTCGTTGGACAAACCCTTGACCCTGCTGTTTGCAGGCTGCGTCCCTCACCCTCGTCTTGTTGTAGCCATCAGCTGACAACCTTCCTTGTCCTTGCTCCTCAGCTGAGTCCATGCCTTGAGCCTTTGGGATCAAGTGTAATACTCGCAGGCTACATCCCTTGTCTTCATCCTGCTATAGCTATTCACGAACAGCATTCCTCATCCTCAATCCTTAGCCGAGTCCATGCCTTGACCCTTCAGGATCAAGCGTAACACATATCCCATTATGAGATAGAATGGCAATTGGCTGGTGACCAAGTGGGGGTGGTGGTTATGAGCGAATTCTGCCATTGAAATATATTCAGCCCAACTAGTTGGATTGTCATGGCAGAAGATCTGAAGGTACATTTCAACCTCTTGGTTGACTCATTCAGTTTCTCTGTTGGTTTGGGGGTGGTAGGCAGTGGAGAGGGTAAGGAAGTATCCAAGGAGGGATGCTAAGGATTTGGCGAATTCCAAGGCGAATTGAGGGCCTTATTTGGATATGATCTTGTCATACAGCCTGAATCTGGTGTATACTTTATGAAAGAATAGGTGGGCAATTCCTTCAGTGGTAACGGATTTCTTAGTTGGGCACAAAATCACCCCCTTTGTAAGCCAATGATTGACCATGACCAAGAGACTGTCAAAACCATCAGAGAAAGGGAGATCCATAATCAGGTCACAGGACAGTTGCTGGAAGGGCTGGGTACAAGAGGACAGGATAGGAGTGAGGGAAGCAATGGTGGGGTGTGTATTGACTTTGTGTTACTGGCAAAGGGCACAACCCTGCCTGTAATTCTGGACAAAGGAGGCCAGGCCAGGCCACCAATAGTCACAGGAGACAAGTTGATGGGTTTTTAGAAAGCTGGGGTGTCTAGCAGAAGGATGGTCATGGCAGGCAGAGACAACTTCATGACTGTGGGATTCCGGTAGATAGACACATCCTTGGTAGGTGAGGAGGCCAGCATCAAATTTCCAGTCAGAGAGATGGGAGTGGAATTGGGAAGGAACAGCACCCTCAAGGGTGTGGAGAGTGTTGAGGACAAGCAGACCAGCAGTGGAGGAATCAGCCAGTTTAGCAGAGAGATCAGCATTAATCAAGTTAATGAAAAGGTTAGCAGGGAGCAGAGTGATGTCAACATTGTCATCATCATCTCCCCTAACATGGTCTGGTCAGCAAGAGAGGGTGTCAGGGTGGCAAGGGAAGATCCAGGGACATGGGTGAATTTCAGATCAAAATCAGCAAGGTCAAGGAGCCAGCGAGCCTGGCAATAGTTAAGTTTATGTAGTTCCTGGAAGTAGGTCAGATTTTTGTGGTCAGTAAGGACATCGACAGGGAAGGCAGATCTGTGAAGATGGTGATGCCAGGTTTTGAGAGTGCAGATAATGATGAGGAGCTCATGATTGTAGATATCATAATTTCATTCTGCCAGGGAAAGGGATTGGGAAAGGTAGGCACACAGTTTAGTATCACTGTTACTATCTGGTTAGAAGAGGATCCCTCCTGTTGCCCACTTGGAGGCATCAGTGGAGATGGCAAAGGGTTTGGTGGAATTGGGTAGTTGGAGGATGGGTTTAGTGAGAAAGGCATTATTAAGGTCAAGAAAGGTGGTGTTGCAGGCCATTGACCAATCCCAGGGATGATCTTTCTTAGTGAGGTCAAGGAGAGGGCAAGCAATGGTTAAATAGTCCAGAATAAATCACTGATAGAAGTTGGCAAAGCCAAGGAAAAAGTGGACATCTTTTACTTTGGCAGGTATAGGCCATTCTGTGATTCCCACTAGCTTTACAGGATCCATGGCTAGTTCACCAGGTTTGACCACCATGCTGAGATACTCCACTTGGTCCATGGCAAACTCACATTTTTCGAGCTTTAAGTGGAGATCAAGTTCCTTCATGTGTTTGAGGATGTGGCAAGTTTGTTCAATGTGGGTTTTCTTGTCAGGGGAGAAAATAGGAAGGTTGTCTATATAGATGATGAGCCACCCTTTGGTGATGAGGTCATGGAAAGAATCATTCATAAAACATTGGAAAGTAGCAGGGGAGTTGGTGAGACTGAAGAACATTATGGTCAGTTCAAAAAGCCCTTTGTGCATAACAAAGACTGCCTTCCAGCAGTCAGATTCTTTAATATGGACATTGTTGTATTCCTATCAGACGTCAAATTTGGTGAAAACATTTGCCCTTTGTAGGCAGTCCACAAGGTTGGAGATGAGAGGTAGGGGGTAAGTGTCACAGATGGTGTGTTGGTTCAAATACTGATAGTCTTGACAAGGACAGAGTTTCCCATCCTTCTTTTTGACAAAGAAGAAGGGGAAGGATTGGGATGACTTCAATGGGCAGATTTTCCCAGATTGAAGATTTTCTTCAAGAAAGTCTTCTGTGGCTTTCTTTTCTTCTTCAGTGAGTGAATAGAGTTTGGCAGATCTTGGTTTAAATGTTTCATCCAATTCAATGGGGTGGTCATAGGGCTGAGATGGAAAGAGGTGGTCAGTGGACTCTTTGGCAAATACTGATGCAAAGTCTGTGAATTTGGGAGAGAGAACTGTGGTTTTCTTTTTGAAAGTGCATGAATGGTGAGGTTGGTGGCTGTGGTAAGTTTCCTGACCATCTCTGTTTCTTCCCAAGCTTTCCATTCAGAATGAGTGGGAAATCATCCTTCATTGTCATAGTTCAAGTAGACATAGAGATCTTCATCCCATTTCTCATTGGTGTCGATGTGTCGTATTTGGTGAGAGTCAGGGCGAGGTTTCTTTCAAGCAGTGTGTTCCATGAGCCATTTGTTAAGCACAGGATTGACTTTTCCCTGGGGGGATCCTCTGGGTCTGTTCTCAGGCAAGGATTCAGAGATTGGGAGAAATATGGTGTATGTTGGCCAATCAATGATGAGGTTGGCCATTTTTAGCCAGGTCATTTCTAGTATGACTGGGGTATCTCTGAGATGCATTATGCTGAATTCCTTGGAGTAGCAAAGGTCTGCTAGGTGAAAGTCCAAGGTGACAGTAAACTTTATTTTCCCATAGCAGTTTGAGGTCAAGTTGGCATTCCTCATAGAAATAGGTTTGTGGAGTCAAGTCATTGGGAGTCAGTGTTATAAGAATATCCTCAGTGACTGTCAGAGTCAACTAGATCATATTAGTAGCTACCTATAAGAATATCTAGGTAGCAGTCAGAGAACTGTGTACAGTACAAAGAAAGTGGCTCACCCTCAGTGACTGTCAGAGTCAACTGAGATATATAAAGCGAAGTCTGAAAGATAAAGGTATGATTACATAAGCAAAGTGCGCAGCGCACACTAATAACAACAACATTCACCCTCAAGCACAAAGCCCTAACTCAGCAGCAAAGTACTTGGCTTTCATGGAGGGTAAAGCTTTTGTAAGTGTTATGATTTAATTGTAGACACACGGGACCCCTATTCTTTTTCCTAACTAGAATGCCCTACGACGTCTAACCATCACCAACCATGCCCCTTCCAGTCCCCTCTGGCACATCACCAGAACCATTAACCCCACCGGTTTATGTCTACCTGACATCTGTCTATAATCACCTGGCATCTGTCTGTATCTACCAAGGCGTCCATCTGTGTCTACCCAGCACCTGTCTATGCCTGCCCGGCATCTGTCTGTGCCTACCTGACATCCATTTGTGTCTACCTAAACATCCGTCTGTGTTTACCCAGCATCTGTCTATGCCTGCCCAGCATCTGTCTGTGCCTACCCGACATCTGTTTGTGTCTACCTAAACATCCGTCTGTGCCTACCTGGCACTTGCCTCTGCCTAGCGCAACCTGTCGACAGATTACACCTACACTGCCACAGATATCCCTCGTGACTTGTCACACCTTCCTCGTTATTCCTTCGAATTCCTTTGCATCCTTCTCTCTGTCATTTTTGCTTTGTCTAGATCCCTTCGCCCGATCCTCTCTGATTGGCCTCATGTCTCTCTGTTACTCATCGCTCCCCTTTCACCATTTGTCATCTCACTCATTCAATTCATAAGCCTTGTTTACCCTCTGTTGTTCCACATTTATCTTCATTTGTTTACACTGTATATATAAACCCGCCTCGTAGGTACATTGTTTCCCCAGCTTAGATCTACTCAGCAATCTACATTGTCCTCCTCTCTACGTGTCTTCACTCAACACTTGACTGAGCACTCTGCTCTTACTCTTGTCTCCTTGCTAGCAAGTTGCTAGGCAAGATCCTCAATCTTGAACCTTCATCGGCTAGCCACCGGACAAACCCTTGACCCTGCTAGTTGCAGGCTACGCCCCTTGTCCCCGTCTCACTGTAGCTGCTCACTAACAGTTCATCTTGTCCTCGCTTCTTAAGCCAAGTCCACGTTTGACCTTTTGGGATCAAGTGTAACAGTAAGAGTGTCAGCAATCATATCACTAGTAGGACAATAAAGAAAACAAAGAGAGCCAGCAGAAATGGCAAAATGAATAGAATGATACTGAATATCTATGTGCTTGGTACAAGCATGGTAATTTCCCTCCTTGGTCAATGCAATAGCAGATTGGTTATCACTGTAAAGAGTTGTCGGATTGTCGAGTGGCCCAAAGACTTCACCAATAAGCTGGCAAAGCCAAATGGTCTCCTTTGCAGCATGGGTAGCTGCAACATACTTGGCCTCAGTGGTCGAGAGAGTAACCAGCTCCTGCTTGCATGAATCCCAGAGGATAGCACCACCATCAACAAGGAACACAAAGCCAGTAATAGCATGACGATGTTCCTGTGATGCTCCATCAGCATCAGCATAGCCCACCAAACTACTTGTCTGAGTGCCATAGGTTAGCTGCCAACCCTTCATACCAACAAGGTAACAATAAACTCTCTTGAGTGCTTCCCAATGCGCCCACCCAGGGTTTTCCATGAACTGCACAAGAGTAGAGACTGCAAATGCTATATCCAGCCAAGTACCGACTGCCAGGTATATAAGTGAACCAAGTGTGGCATGGTAGGGGACCTGACACATCTTGGCCGCTTCAACAGTGGACTGTGGCAACTGGTTCCAAGAGAGTTGGAGGTTCGGGTTCATTGGGATGGACAGTAGCTTAGAGTTAGTGAAATTATATTTCGTCAGTATTGCAGAGATATAAGGTTCCTGTGAGAGCGCTATGGTCCAAGCCTTATGGTCACAAGTTATTTTCATCCCGAGTATGAATCGACGACCAATTTCACTCTTGAATGCACTAACAAGCTCTTTCGAGCTGCCAGTTATAGTGCAATCATCAATGTGTGAGGCAAGGATGAGTAGATGCACACCAATCTGGGCAACAAAAACACCCCAATCGGTGTCCTGCTTAGATCTGTACAGCACAACTCTGAGTTGCAGAACTACATCGCACCCTTGTTTATTATAACCAGGAGGCAATTCCATGAATATGACTTCATTTTCATTGAGTTTGCCATTGAGGAAGGCGCTTTGGAAGTCGAAAATGTTGATCTCCCAGTCATAATGAGTAGCTATAGTGAGAATTAGTCAGAGCGATGCGAGACAGGCAATGGGGGTGTAAGTTTTGTAGTAGTCGACGCTATGGACTTGGGTAAAACCGTGTGCAACCAGCCCAGGCTTTGTACTTATCGATTTCACCCACCACATTCTTCTTGATGTGGAATACCCACTTACAATCGACCATGTTGGTCCCTTTTGGTGGCCGATCAACAATGTCCCAGATGCATGCGGCCTCAAGGCTATTCATCTCTGCATGCACAGCCTTGTCCTAATGTGACCAATCAGGTTGTGAACGTGCTTCATCCAAGGTAAGCGGCTCCAACACTTCCTCCATTCCTGTTTCAGCTAACATCATGTAAGCAGCATGTTCATCATCCAAGGTTGTTACTACGTGCCTACCACTAGCGCTCTCCCCCTCGATCTCATTGCCACAAGACTTAATGCCACCACCACATGTAGGAGCATTAGCCATAGCAGGTGGCTCAACGCCAAGGACACCACGGGGCAAGGTGTGTTCACTGTCCCATTCATTGTGAATCCCTGCATGCTTATGCAACAGGCAGATATAGGATGACTCAACACACTGTCGAGTCGAGTGGTGAGGCAACGGTGCAGGTGCTGCATCCACAATTGCAGGAGAGGGTGGCCAGAAGACCGGGGCAGGCAGAGGGCCTGCAGAACCAGGTGCGCCAGGTCCATTCAGGTCAGTAGGCAGCGGGTGTACTAATGTTTCATTGTTTTGCCCATCCCCAGCAACCAATTCCACTGCATGACTCAAGATCGTGCTCTCAGGATGCTCAAATGTCACGTTCCACTTAACAGTGACATGGTTCCCATCGTGAAGGAAGACTCGGTGAGCAGTACTCTCAGGGTCGAAGCCCACCCAGTACCCCTTGCGTGCCTGAGCGTTGAGCTTCAATCCACTCGCATTGTGCACCCACACGCGGCAACCCCACTCAGGTAAGTTGCCCAAATCTGGTTTACTCTTGTATAAAACTTCATGTGGTGTCACGCCAGTGAGCGCAACAGTCCCAGTGCAATTCTTAATCCACACACAGTGCACTAATGCCTTGCCCCACAGAGTTTTTGGGAGGCCAGTAGCATACAACATGGTGCACATGTGCTCAACAAGGGTCTGGTTAAGGCGTTCAGCGACACCATTGGACTGCAGGTGATCATGTATGGTAAGCTTTTGCTCAGTCCCTTTCACCATGAGGTGCCATTTAAAGTCGTTGCCCAGGTATTCACTACCACGGTCCGAGCACAGATGCTTAATCCGAATGCTGAATTGCACGTCCAACCAAGCCTTGAACTGGTGGTAAGCAGTGAAAGTGTCAGATTTCACATGAAGGAAGTAAGCCCATGAGTAGCGGGAGTGGTCATCTATGAATGACATGTAGTATGACTTATGTCCAGGGGTAGGAACAGGCAACAGGTGATGGGCAATGGGCAACGGGCAACGGGCCCCACATGTTGCTGTGAATCTCATCACCGATGGCACTATGACGTTGTGGTTTGTGAGTCTTCCTGGTAGGTTTGCAAATTGCCTTTCCATATTCACAGGACTCACACTGACCCATTGTCTCATGCAGTGGATCAAGTTTAAGTCTGACAAGAAGACCTTTGGAGATCATGTTGTGGATGGATGAGGGAGCAATATGGCATGATCACCAGTGCAGTGTCTCCATGGTCACAGTGTCACCTCTGCTGGCAACTCCAGTGACTGGTGAGTTTGGATGTTGCACCTGGTACAGACCATTGACGAGAGGAACCTCCCCAAGCAGCTTCTTCAACTGATTAAAGATTCGACAGACGCTGTCATGGAAAATTGCAACATAACCTGTGGCAGCAAGTCTTGCAATGGAAATGAGAGTGGTGCTCATGCTGGGTGCATAAAGCTTGTCTTTGAGTAACACACGAGTGGATGAGCTCCCATTCAGCAGGTGTACATGAAGATCTCCCTTTCCGATAGCATTAAAGGTGCATTTGTCAGCTGCTTTGATAGGGTAAGAAGGTATCTCGACATAATTCAACAGGTGCTGACGATACGGGGTAAGGTGAAGAGTGGCACCACTGTCATAGAGTTCCACAGTCGACAAATCAGAGGTAGTGATGGAAGCCAGCAGCTCCATGTCAAGAGGCAACCTGCTAGCAGAGGCGAGCCACACAGCATCAGGCTCAGGCTTTGCATTTGCTGAGTTTGCCTTTCATTTGGTGTTTGACAACTGACAATCTTTTGACCCAGACAGCTTGTCTTTCTTGCTGCGAGGTTTCCAGCCTTTGGGTGCTTTTCCTTTGTGACTACCACCTTCCTCATAGCACTAATCCTTGTGATGACCGGTCTAGCCACAGTTGAAGCAGGTACCACTGAAGGTGCATTTCTTTGATCCATCAGTGGTAAAGGCTGTGTTCTTGGCCTTTCCCTTAGACTTCCCTCCTGACTGAATCATCGCACGGTTGTACTTGTCAAGGATAAGGGTCATTAACAGGTTGGCAGAGAGAGTCTTGCCAGTGATTCACATGTTTGACAACACAGAAGAGAGGATAGAATTATAGGATGGGGGTAAGGAGGTGAAGATTAGATTGAACATTTCGACATCTGAGAGTGATGTGCCCATCGAGGCAAGTTCCTCATGCATAGCCATGATCTTGTCTAAATGTGCACAGGCGTCGCCACCATCTTTCAGCTTTAATTCACCAAGTTGACATCTCAACTCAACACTGACAACAGCTGATCAATTTTCGAATAGATCCTTGAGCATATCAAAACACTCACGGGCAGTTGACTTTCCCTGAATTCAAAGGAACAAAGAGTTCAGCAAGACAACAGTGATCAAGGGCATCCTTTTCATTTCAACTAGCAAGCGCCTGTTCATACTCTGTAACAGCAAGCACCTTGTCAGCAGTAGTTGGTGACCATCCTTGTGGCTGAGCGGCAGCTGGATCTGTGGGTGGTGTCATGGTTCTGGTGATGTGGCCAAGCAGGCCTCTCATAGTTAAAGACCATTTGAGTCTTCTCTTCCATAGGAACCATTCTTTCCCAGAAGCATCAAGCTTCAGGACTTTCATAAATTCATCACCAATTTTAAAGGAATGTGCCATAATGAATTCAAGGGTGTATGGATATCTGAGTGGCAAGGTCAATGAGCAGGGCTTATAACCTGTAAGAATATCCTCAGTGACTGTCAAAGTCAACTAGATCATATTAGTAGCTACCTGTAAGAATATCTAGGTAGCAGTCAGAGAACTGTGTACAGTACAAAGAAAGTGGCTCACCCTCAGTGACTATCAGAGTCAACTGAGGTATATAAAGTGAAGTCTGAAAGATAAAGGTATGATTACATAAGCAAAGTGTGCAGCACACACTAATAACAACAACAAGTGTTTCTTTGCAAACTCCCAGTCAATACAGGAGCAACTTGCTTCAGAGTCAAGGATGGCACAGGTTCTAACATCTTTTGTTCTAGGGGCAAGGACAACTGGGAGAATGATTGCTTTCAATTTCCTTGCTACTAGTATATGAGAGTTAAGAGAAGTCTGCATTAGAGGAACTTCTCCTTTTAAAAAGATGAATTCCAGTCCCTGAATATGACCCTTTTTATGTTTTCACCTTTTTCTTTCTCATCATCTTTAAACTCCTGGAGTTTTGGGAGGTCATCCATTTTCACTCTTTTTACCTGATGAGATTGGGGGGGTTCTTGTTGTTGGAAAACATTGGGCATTTGTTGGACATATGTCTGGGTTGGCAACAGCAGAAGCAAAGCTTCTTTTTGAAGCATTGTTTTCTTTCAGCAGGAGTTAGTTTGCCTACTCGAATAATGTCTACATCCATGGTGTCAGGGTCTCAGGTTGTGATGGCGGAGTTTTTGGTCTGGGAGTAGTAATGAAACTTTCTGTGACTGCTGGAATTAAAAGTATCAGTGCATTTCCAGTGGGCAATGAAGTGTACTGCTTTGTTGTACCATTTCTCTATGATATCAGGAATGGAGTCCATGGAGAAGATTCAGTTGTGGACAATTTCTGGTACTCTGGTGGCGAAGAAGGTAGTGAGGACTGAATTATCGGTGATTCCACTAATGGCAATGTGACTTTTGAATTCGGTGATATATGCGTTTAGATCCTCTGTCTTCTTCACTTTTATGTTTTGCAACCAGTATATTACTTGGGCTTTGGTATCTTTGTGTTCAAATGTAATTCGAAATTTGGCATTGAAGTCTTTCCAAGACCTGATGGTCTGACTCTGGAGAACTTCCTGACTAAACGTATTGGCCCATATCAGTGCTGATCCTTTGGTCATGAATGAGAAAGTGAAGCCAATTTTCTTTTCGTCATCCTTGTATATCTCTTTGTTGATAAAGAGATAGAATTCTACCAAGTTCAGCCAAGGTATGGCTTTAGTGTATGTTCCATCAAATTCTTCTGGCCTAGCCAGATGAAGTTACATAGGTTTGTTTGACATTGGAGACAGTGGTCGGTTGAATGAAGGGGGTGGAACAGGTGGAATGGGTGGTCGGTTTCTTTGTGCTAGCCAAAGAACTCTCTGGCATTGTTCTTTCTCAGTCAGAGGGTGAAGGTAGATGGGTTATTGGGAGGTTGGAGTGGGGAATGGGGGTGTGGGTTCACAGGGTAGGCTTAACCCTGCTGAGAACTGGTGGGTGAGGTCAATGTCCTCTTGTTGTTCAATAGCAAAGGGAATGGGAACATCTGGAGAGGGTGATCATTGTGGTTCCTTCTGCTGAGGATCTGATTCTGAGTTGTTGGTTTCATGAGTTTCTCAGGTGGGTCTGAGAAGGGCGTTGAAGAATAATTGTTGTTGAGGTCAAGGGTTTTATGGCGACTGGGGTTGTCATAATGATGAAGGTCATTGGGATCATTGGGAGGAAATGTTGGCAGTTTAGGCAGTGCTAATCATGACTGTAGAGCTTAGACCTTTTGTTATACCTGATCTCAAAAGATCAGGCATGGACTTAGCTAAGGACAGAGGACGAGAAATGCTGTCAGCAAATGGCTACAGTGGGATGAGGACAAAAGACATAGCCTGCACTTAGCAGGTGTTACGCTTGATCCTGAAGGGTCAAGGTGTGGACTCGACTAAGGATCAAGAACGAGAAACATTGTTAGCAAGCAGCTGCAATGGGACAGGGAGGAGGAACATAGCCTGCAAACGGCAGGGTCAAGGGTTCATTTGACGACTAGTCGACGATGGTCTAGGGTCAAGGATCCCTTCTAGCAACTAGCTAGCAAGGAGATGAAGGCAAGAGTGGAGCGCTCAGTCAAGTGCAAAGCAAGGGTGCACAGAGAAAGCAAGTGGATTGCCGAGTAAGTCTAAGATGGGGAACAGGTAGATCTACAAGTGGATTTATATAGTACACAGAAGGGAAACAAGACGGGACAAAGGTAACGACAAGTAAACATGGATTGCTAAAGGTATGAGTCAATGGGTGAATGGCATAAAAGATGGAGTGACTAAGGGTGGAGTTACGAGCCTGATACAAGAGAATCGGACGAGGAGACTAATGTTCAATGACAAACAGAGGGGATGAATGGAACCAAGAAGGAAAAACATAACAGCAGGGTCAAGGGTTCACTCAACAACTAGTTGGTGAAGACTAGGGTTGAAGATTCTATCTAGTGACTGGCTAGCAGAAGGACGAGGGTATGAGCCAAGCGCTCACTCAAGTGTAGAGTGAAGACACACAGTGAGAAGGAACCAGGTGGATTGCTGAGTGGGTCTAAGCTAAGAAGTAAGCTACCTACAAGGTGGCTTTATATAGTACATTGGTACAAACAGGGAGACAATGAGGGAAGACAAGAGACAACATATATAGATCAGTAAGCAGGTTGATAAGATGGTGAATGGCATAAAGGGATCAATGAGTAAAAGTGGAGCTATGAGTCTGATATGAGAGAATTGAACAAGGAGAGTAAGGTCCATTGACAAAGAGGGGGAACAAGTCAGAATAACGAAAAAACATAACAAGTAGTATATATTGGTAACACTCATCCCATATAGACTCATGCTTGGTATTCTTGTCACAACCCTTTAGGTTGTTCCAGGCTTTCTCACTTGTGAGAGATCATTCCCTGACAGTTGTGTAAGAATATCCTCAGTGACTGTTAAAGTCAACTAATTATGTATATTAGTAGCTATCTGTAAGAATATCTAAAGTAGGTAGCTGTGAGAGAACTGCATAATGTATGAAGTAAGTGGCTCACCCTCAGTGACTGTCAGAGTCAACTAAGGTATACAAAACAAAGTCCAAAAGATAAAGACATAATTACATAAACAAAGTGCACAGTGCATACTAATAACAACACTTATCTCAAAATTTTGACATGGCTGTGCAGGGGCTGTGCAGGGTGTGAAAGCAGATGCAGTGGCACAGTCAGTCATGGGACCAGGTGACCCTACATGTGATGTCAGATTCCCTACCTCCTGCTGAATTTAAAAGATTGACTCAGAAGGTTGTGAGAGGAACCCACTGCCACAGCCACAGCCTGCAAATGTGGCTGACCATCATTGGGCAATGATGAATGAAATAAGAATTAAGTATATATTCATTTGGAAGGAAAACGAATGAGGCCTAAATGACAAATGGCAAGCAACAATGCTAAAATGGCAGGGGACAGTACTAGCATTGAACATGATGGTAAGTGCAAGGGAACTATAAGAATGAGTACTAAGTTAGTTGCAACTAACCAACCTCCCCAAGTGCAAGTGAACTGAGGAAAAGATGAGGTTGGCACACAGCACATAAGGTACAAGAAAAAAGGGTAAGGAGTATGAGTAGGTATTTGGATTATGGGGGGGCAGTAGGTACAGTGTCAAAAGAGCAGACAGGTGAGCATGACAAGATATAAATAAAGTGAGATGAAACCAAAGCACAATAAACAAAAAAGAAGTGAGAAGGGGAAAGGTGTCAACAGAGCAGATAGGCAAGTACCACAAGATATGAATAAAGTGAGATGAAACCAAAATCAGACAGCACCAAGCATACAATGATGGCAGCATCAGGGTGGGCAGTGTTACACTTGATCCTGAAGGGTCAAATGTGGACTCAGCTAAGGACAGAGGACGAGGGATGCTATTAGCAAGAAGCTACAGCATAACAAGGATGAGGGACATAGCCTGCACATAGCAGGGTCAAGGGTTCACCTAATGACTTGTTGGTGAAGTCTTGGGTCAAGGGTTCTGCCTAGCGACTGGCTAGCAGAGAGATGAAATAATGAGCTGAGCGCTCACTCAGGTGTAGAGTGGAGACACGCAATGAGGAGAAGCAAAGTAGATTGCTGAGCAGGTCTAAGCTAAGGGACAAGTAGACCTACAAGCAGGTTTATACAGTGGCTCAAATAAGTGTCCCAATGTTGGGCCATTTGGGAAAGACTTGACATTTGTAAGAGAACCAAAATGTATCAGCTCTGACCCTTGCAGGGCATCAATGGCCCTAACTCTGACCTTGAATATGAGCCCTTAGTCATGTGATTTGGCTGCCATGGCACTGAGATATAACAATTTCAAAATGACATGTCATTGGGACACTTATTTGAGCATGATGTTATAAGTTATCTTTTAGTAAATAACATAATGTTCTGATGGATGCTGTGCTTCAACCCTGTCTTATTATGTAACTTACATAACCCTGGGCACTATAAAGAGCAGAAATACCACCTAGCTAATGCTACTTCACCATAAAGCCCATTTCTGTCTCTGTTAGAGCCTGTTAAGAACAGACTCTGAGGACAACTCTGGAACTCTGGAGTTCGAACAGGACTTCGGCTTCACCATATGTGGTGTGCCCTGTCACAAGTCTGGGTGTCCTGAATTTACTAGGGTCAGGCAAGGGTCAGAGTGACCTTATTGCAAGCAACAAAGGTCAAGGGTGGATCAGAGGAGAGCTGTCAAGGCTCAAGCAGAGGGTCAGAGAAGATGGGGAATGTCTTAGTTGATATTTGAACTGAGGTATCTACAACATGATATGGAGTCTTATATATGGAGGGGGAGCACTGGTATGAGGACCGGTAACTCAGAGGCAGAGGCAGAGTAGTAACAATGGAGCTGTGCTCCTAAGTGGAGCACAGGATTGAAGGGGCTATGGAGGAGATGGACAGTGTACAAGGTTAAGCGAGAAATGGAGTGTAAGGAGGAATTACTAAGTATAAGGTCTGGAGGGTCTAGGGTGTATGCTTGTCGAGAATGCACTGGAGTTCAAGGAAATGGGGCTGGAGTTGGATCCAGAGTTAGGAGTTGCATGGGATATGACAGAGCCCATATCTTTTTTATCTCTGAATCTGGCCTTTCTGCTAGGAAAATATCCTCCAAAACTGGTCTGGGGAAGTCCACTGTGGCCAGGGTTATCAAAGAGATTCATCCTGGCAGGGAAATATCAAATTAGGCCCTCCTTTTAAACTTTCTCTTATTGACAAAAGGTTCAGCAAATGTGAAATGTTGGCCCAAAACCTACCTAAGAACCAATTTATCTTTGTACTTGACACAAGGGATAATACCAATTGATGTAAGTGGCAAGTCTACAAATAGGATACCATAGAGCATATATGCTGCCATGGGGTAGCATTGCTGTGGTCAGTACAAGGGGGTAAGACTGTTAACCAAAAACCACTCACAAAGTGTCAAGAACATATCTCTAAAGGTAACTTTGGAACTCCAGAGTTCAGACAGGGCTTTGGCTTCACCTTATGTGGTGTGCCTCTGTCACAAGTCTGGTAGCCCTGAATTTACGAGAGATCAGGCAAAGGGTCAGAGAGACCTTGTTATGAGCAACAAAGGTCAGCAAAGGTCAGAGAAGAGCCATCAAGGCTCAAGTGGAGGATCAGAAAGGACTGGGGGAATCTTAGTTAAGTTTCAAATCGAGGTATCTACAACAAGTTATGGAGTCTTATATATGGAGGAGGAGCACTAGTATGAGAACTGGTAACTCAGAGCCAGAGGCAGAGTAGTAACAATGGAGCTGTGCTCCTAAGCAGAGCACAGGATTGGAGAGGCTATGAGGGAAATGGGCAGTGTACAAGATAAGCAAGAAATGGAATGTAAGTACAGTAAGACAGAATTATCTAAGTACAAGGTCTGGAGGGTCTAGGGTGTGCACTCATCAAGAACACACCAAAGTTTGAGAGAAATGAGGCTGGAGTTGGATTTGGAGTTGCACAGGATATGACACAAAGCCTTACTTGGAATTGCATTGCTGTTTTGATTGCTATGGTTACCATTCACTTTCAAGGAGTCAGAGACCCACTTTTCAAAAAAGTTAGTCTTATTTTGCAGTGAAATCATATCCATGAAATCAAATGGGTTTATCATGTTGTACACCTTTCCATTTCCCAGTGAAACTAACAGATGGTCAGCAACAAATTTAATGTATTGATGCATGAACTTAGCATCCAGCCTGGGGTGGCAATGACCATTGTTGTCATGCATGGGAGCATGCAAGGGGAGGTAGGATTGGCTCAAGATAGAGACATGGGAGGATGCACACAACAGTGACAGAGACAGAGGGATGCAATCAGCAATAAATTCAATGTATTGATACATGAGCTTAGTGTTCATTCTGACCAAAGCAACAGGCAATATGTACATCTAAAAACAGAGGTCAGCACCAGAGTCATTGCACTTGTCAGACACATTTAGTCAAAAATGCCTGTTCAATCTTGACAGCCTCCATAATGGTGGGGCAGACAACTTCTAGATGACACTGCCAGAGGTGGCTGGAAAGTAGGCACATGAAATCTGTGTGCATTTCCTCACTGTGGCTGATAAGTTTGTTAAAGAACATGAGACCAGGCATAAGGCCAATGCATCTGAGAACTGAGGTCAGTAGCAGGCTCATTACATTGTTAGACACATTACCAGTCAAAAACTCCTATTCAATCTTGACAGCCTCTGTAATAATGCAGTGAACAACTCCTGGATGAGAATGCTGCTAGAGGTGACTGAAAAGTAGACATGCAAAATCTGTATGCATTCCCTCACTGTGGCTGATAAGTTCATTGGAGAATATGAGACCAGGTATTAGGCCATACTTCTTTAACCAGAAAATGGAAGCAAAGGAGCCTGAGAAGAAAATAACCTTGATAGTAGCAAAGGCAATCAGCCATTCAGGATAAGAATGCTGCCAAAGGTGATTAAAAAGCAGGCACACAAAATCTGTGTGCATTCCCTCACCATGGCTGATAAGTTCATTGAAGAACATAAGACCAGGCATTAGGCCATGCTTCTTTAACCAGAAGCTGGAAGTGAAAGAGCCCAAGAAGAAAGTACCCTCAATAGTGGCAAAGGCAATCAACTGTTCAGCAAACATGGAGCATTGGTCTGAAATCCACTGTTCAGCTCTGTGCTTGGTGCAGGGAATGGTGTCTATAACATCAAAGAAATATTTGCAGTGAGTGAAGTCCTTAATATACAGTGGCTCAAATAAGTGTCTGTTACGTTTCACTTTTATCTTGACTTGTTTCCACCTTGTTGCCTTCGTCTGTCACTGAACATTAGTCTCCTTGTCCGATTCTCTCGTATCGGGCTCATAGCTCCACAATTAGTCACTCCGTTTCTTTTGCCATTTGTCCATTGACTTATGCACTTAGCAACCCATGTTTACTTACAATTGTCCTTATCCTGTCATGTTTTCCTCCTAGGCATTATATAAACCCACTCATAGGTCTACTTGTACTCTAACTTAGACCTACTTGGCAATCCAGTTGCTTTCTCTGAGTGCCCTCACTCTGCACTTGACTGAGTGCTCTGCTCTTGCCTTCGTCTCCTTGTTAGCTAGTTGCTAGACAGGATTCTCGACCTTAGATCATTGTCACTAGTTGTCGAACAAACCCCTTGACCCTGCCATTTGCAGGCTATGTCCCTCCTTCTTGTCCCATTGCAGCTGTTTGCTGACAACATTCCTCATCCTCAATTCTTAAGCCAAGTCCGCACTTTGACCCTTCGGGATCAAGCATAACAAAAGGTCTAAGTTTCTCAGTTGTGGCTAGCACCACCTAAGCCGCCAACATTTCCTCCAACTGCCCACCCCAATGCCCCTTGTCGTCACAACAACCTCAGTCGCCATGAGCACCCCAACCTCACCAAACCTCATTTTTCAACAACCTTCTTGGACCTGCCTGAGAAACCACCAGAGACACTGATGACTCCGACCCTGACCCACAACCAAGTGAAGAACGACGTTCACTATCCCCTGATGTACCTATCTCCTCTGTTGCCGAACAACAGGAGGACACCGAACTTGCCCAATGCCTTTCAGCAGGACTCTCCCTTCCCCGAGAACCAACTCCCTCATCTCCAACCCTGACTACCTGATGACCAGTCTATCCTCACCTAGAAACTGAGGAACTACGTCAACAATAAGACGAGTGGCGTGCCAGATGAAACCAACTGCCTCGCAGACCACCAACCCCACCCCCATTCTCCTGTCCCCCATCCCCCATGTCAAACAAACCTACTGAACTACGCCTCTCTAAGCCCGAAGATTTCAATGGAACCTATGCCAAAGCAGTTCCATGGCTCAACTCTGTCGATATCTACCTTATAATCAACAAGAAGATCTATAACAATGATGACAAGCGAATCACCTTCACTCTCTCCTTTATGACCAAAGGATCAGCCTCAACCTGGGCAAACATGTTCCAGACCAAAGTCCTAGCCAACAGAAAGTTCGGGACCTGGGTTGAATTTATAGTAGACTTTAAAGCCACATTTGAACACGAGGACACCAAAGCCCAAGCCATCCACTGGCTGGTGCACACCAGGGTTCAGAAAACCAAAGATCTCAACGCCTACATCGCCAAGTTCAAAAACCAAGTAGCCATCAGTGGAGTAACTGAAGAAGACATCCTTATCTCCTTCTTTGCAGAAGGACTCCCTGAAACAGTCCAACAACGGATTTTCACCATGGACTTTGTCCCGGAGAAAATAGAGTCTTGGTATACCAAGGCAGTACACTTCGTCACCCACTGGGAACGAGCCAAAGCTTTCAACTCTGGAAGTTGAACCAAATTCACCTACTTCTCCCAGGCTCAGGGAAAAGCAACCACCACTGCTTGAGACCCAGATGCCATAGACATAGACATAATCCAAGTAGGCAAGTTAACCCCCGCCGAAAGGAAACACTGTTTCGAAAAGAAACTCTGCTTCCGCTGCTGCCAACCAGAACATATGTCTAACAAATGCCCAACATTCTCTAGCAACAAAAACACCCCCCAACCCCAGCAAGTAAAAAGGGTGAAAACTGATGACCCCCCTAGACTCCAAGAAATCAAAGACGAAGAAGAGGAGAAAGGAGAAAACATAAAGAGAGTAACGTTTGGAAAATGGG
>JBBPMH010000447.1:0-26195 GCA_038090235.1 Pulveroboletus ravenelii
TTTTTTTAAATTTAATTTCTATTCTGTTTATATTCTGGCTATCTGGTACAGTAGTGTTAATAACCTGTCTAAGGATGATAATTTCTCAGAAATTGGCTAAATAATGCTCATATCTCTTTTTTATTATCTTCTTACTGTGTTAGATGTTTTTCTTATTTTATTACTTCTTTTCACTCTTTATCCATTTTCATTGTCAGTAGTCCAAATCTAGTATTAATAGCCTAGCACTTCTTTATATGAAATTCTAAGTAAAAGAGCAGTGATGCTCACTAAACCACTATCTAGGATATAACAGGGATAACTGAGATGAGTTCAAAAACTAAAGGGAGACATGGGTAGAGATGCAAGTGCTAATTCTAACAAACTCCAAAGTGAAAAATATGAACTTTATAAGAGAACAATGAGTAGGAGTAGAATTCTGACCTAATAGGGTCAAGGGTTTGCCCAGCAGATAGTGATAGTTGTCAGAACTAGTTATTTATTGTCTTATATCTTGCTTCTTGTTTGATTTTCATATTCTTAACTGCTATCAGTCATTTTCTCATATTCTATTGATGTCATCTATTAGTAATAGCTCTGTTCCATGATATGATACTGATATTATCTCCTTTCTTCATATTCTATTACATTCCAAGCTAACTCTTAAGGCTATAGCTTATCACTACATAAGTAGGGACTTTCATGTATTATAGTTCTTATACTTGGAATTTATTTTCACTCACTTACATCATCAGCACTTTGCTGGTCTTTGGTGAGATTTCTGTTAGTAGCAATTGGTTAGAACTGAAATAAGATTAGAAATAGCAAAATATAAGGATAAGTTATCTAAGTTGAGTCTGAAACCTCCCAATAAAAGCTCTAGCATGGGAATACAAGCTTTGATAAGTCCTTGCTATTCTTTAGTCTATATATTATTTGTTACGTTTCACTTCTATTTTAACTTGTTTCCACCTTGTTGCCTTCATTTGTCATTGGACCTTAGTCTCCTTGTCCAATTCTCTCATATCAGGCTTGTAGCTCCACACTTAGTCACCCCGTCTCTTTTGCCATTTGTCTGCTGATTCATATGCTTAGCAACCCATGTTTACTTTATGATTGTCCTTGTCCCGCCATGTTTTCCTCCTAGGCACTATATAAACCCGCTCGTAGGTCTACCTGTACCCTAACTTAGACCTACTCGGCAATCCAGTTGCTTTCTCTGCATGCCCTCGCTCTGCACTTGACTGAGTGCTCTGCTCTTGCTTTCATCTCCTCACTAGCTAGTTGCTGGACAGGATCCTCAACCTTAGACCATTGTCAACTAGTTGTCGGACAAACCCTTGATCCTGCCATTCGCAGGCTACGTCCCTCCTCCTCATCTTGTTGCAGCTGTTTGTCGTTGATCCTTAGCCGAGTCCACGCTTTGACCCCTTGGAATCAAGTGTAACATTATTGGTGTTAGATAGAGGTACTTGAAGAACTTTAGAGTTATGGTCTTTGACACTTTATTTAGTACAGGCTGTGAGATAGAATATCTGGATTGACCAGATCTATAAAATTTTCAAGACTCACATTTGCCTAGCCAATCTATCTGATATTACATCCATGTCATTCATCAATGCCATTACTCACTTTTTTATTCTCTCTACTATTATAAATGGCACAGCTCTCATCAGCTTATTGATTAGTTAAATGCTAATATAGAGTTAACTGTGAGACTTTACACGGATGTTTTTTTCAGTCTGTACCTTCTTCTTCTCTACTTTTAGTAATTATATGGATATATAAAGTAATATATTTGTATCTATTATGAGTGTCAGATCCTGTTAAAATCTCTATTTGATATATAGTTTGTATATAAGTACATGTATATCTTATATTATACCAGTAATTAACTTAGCTTACTTAGTGACTTACTGAGTATTTTACAGGTTATAAGCCCCACCTGTGCTCAGTAGCTGCCAAAGGTCACTCATTGGATTTATAGAAAAAAGAGAGAAACTCAGAAAAATACCTTGATATCATCAAAGAATAGCAAGGAAATTGATATACTAGATCTCATAGTGGATAGAAGTAATTGGTTGGTCTATCATATGAAGCTTCTTAGTATAGCTGAAGCATAGAGATTAATGGGACTACTTGACAAGACAGAAAGAAAACCTGAAAATGAGTGAAATCTGAAGTGCAGAGAAATATGGGTATATAATGAAACTAAGGCACAGTATCTTATTATTACATATGATCACTTCACCACTAATTTATAACCAGTTTATGCTCTCAGCAACAGAACATAAAACATTTATGCCATTTAAGAATTTATTCAAATATCTGTGAAAGTCTGAAGTAACTAGGAGTAAAAATCAAAAGGTGATATACATATACAGCCACATATGGTTCAATGGTATTCAATGGCACCTGTCAGAGATGCAGTAAATCTGAATGTAAAGCATGTAACTGCAAAGAAGTCCACTAGCCAAGGAACAGTAGCTAGGAAATCATAGACAAGAATATAACATGAAAATCTCATAGCAAGTTGAATTAAAAAGCCTGTTGGAAGATAACAATAGCACAGATATGAATGGTCAGTGGACAGTCATAGTCATGGCACCTAAGATAATAAGTCCAAGGGTCTATGAAATAACTGTAGACATCCTAGTAATAATAAGCACAAGGAACATTATACTAGTAGTGCTAGCAGGTGCCATATGGAAATCTGAGAACAGTTGGGTGACAGGATAGCTGGGAAAGGGAGAGAGCAAAAGTCTAAGCTAGAAAGTCTGGATATGAAAATCACAGATGAGATGGTTGGTAAGGTACATACACACCATGATGGAAACTAGCAAGGGTAAAGGTGGTAACAGAGTTAATTATATAAATATGCAGTTACACGCCAGTAATAAATATGTATGATTAAATAAATAGCAAGATGAATAGGACTAAATGGGCAGATAAAGTGGAGACATCTGTGATGGAAAATGCATATACCAAGATTAGTATGTTACTCATGGAAGAATGAGATTGATAGTGCTAGAGTAGGTAATAAGGTCAAGGTCACTTGAGACCAAGGTAATAGACTGAATAATAGCAATATAAGTCCATGGAAGATATTATGCAATCATGATAACAGGAGAAATTGAAGGAACAATGGTCATCAAAGGACTCTGAGAATATAACAGGTGATAATAAGTATTATTTAAATATATTTATCAAGTAACCTGAAAAGCCTAAGAGTATAAGAGGACAAAAGAACAATGTCAAGAGTGGGTTCTCTAAGGGTAACTCTAGAACTCCAGAGTTTAGACAGGGCTTTGGCTTCACCTTATATAATATGCCTTGTTACAGTCTGGTGCTCTGAATTTATAAGAGAGTCAGACAAGAGTCAGAGAGACCTTGTTGTGAGCAATGAAAATCAGAATTAGTTAGAGCAGAGCTATCAAGGCTCAAGTAGAGGATTAGAAAGGACTGGGGAATCTTAGTTGATATTTAAACTGAAATATCTATGATAGAGTATAAAGTCTTATATATAAAGGAGGAAACATTAGTTTATGAGGGAGACAGGCAGTGTACACAATAAGCAAGACATGAAAACATAAGTACAGTAAGACAGAATAAGCTAAGTATAAGTCTAGAGAGCCTAGAGTGCATGCTTATTAAGAATGCACTAGAGTTAGAGGGAAACAGGTCCAGAGTTGGATCTGGAAAATGGAGTTGGATGGAATATGACAGACAAGTTCAGAATAAAAAAGATTAAGCTGGAGATTAGAAGTGAGTTAAGGTGGTATACAAAGACAATGGATGACAATGGTAGTAAAGCATATTGACCTAATATATCTGAAACATAAGAGAAGAGACTCCCAAGTGTTAAGCTCAGATATTATACCCTAATCAAATCTATCTTCCAGACTCAACTCTGGACTTGTTTATCTTGAACTCCAGTGTGTTCTCTATAAGCTCACATCCTTGACCTTTGGAATCTGTACTTAGATAATATTCTCTTACTGTACTTATATTTTCCATTCTCACTTAGCTTATACACTACCAGTTACTTATCCTCTGATACTGTGCTCTACTTAGGAGCACAGCTCTAACACTTTACTATTCTTTGCCTCTGGCTCCCTCCTATTTACCAGTTCTAGTACCAGTACTCAATTTTTTATATAAATAGCTCATACTTTATTGTAGATACTCTAGTTCAAATATTGACTTAGATTCTCCAGCTCATTTCTGACTTTTTACTTGGATCTTGATAACTCTCCTCTGATTACCCTCAACCTTCATTATTTACAACAACATCTCTCTGACCCTTATCTGATTTCTTCATAAATTCAGGATGCTGGATTCATGACAAGAGTGTATCACATAAGGTGAAGCCAAAGCTCTGTCCGAACTCTAGAATTCAGGAGTTATTCCCTATAGATCTGATTTTGACATAAAGAGAAAATGGCCAGGTATTATGAGTTACAACACTGCATCTACTGGAGTCAAGATTTGAACCAGTAAGGGTAAAAGGTGACAACAATAATAGAGTGCATCAATCTAAGAAACTTACAGAGTTATCTGACAGAGCTAGCAATATACCTAAGAGTTGACAGAATGAATCCCCAAGTGTTATAATAGCTCAAAAAACTGTCCAGATATTTATATATTTTACAATGTAGCAGAAATGACTGAGAGAAGCTGACAATAAAGGGAAAAATATATAATATGGGTAGAAGTATGAGCATTGACTCTGACCAATTCCAAAGTAGAAAGTGTGAACTCTATATAGAAGCAATGAGTGGAGGTGGAGTTCCAAGACATTAATAGTAATCAATACCAAAGAGAGATTAGAAATAAGAAATATAATAGAGAGCATTTGTAATGCTATTTGAACCAAGTCCTAAATCCTTGTATAAGAACTCTGGTTAAAGTCACAGATCCTAACAAGATCTTGTAAAACTACATTCTATACCTTGTTAGAATTTGATAGGAATGCTTGGAGAACTTCAGAGTTATAATGTTTAATAGCTTGTCATATGTAGGTTATCTAACTTGTGAGATCAACCTAAAATATGATTGGCCATCAAGGTCTGCTTTATTGCTCACTTCAACCAGAGTATATATAAAGGGAGAATTAAACAGACTTCAAAGAGGGTGAGAACTTCAGCTTTAGTAACTCAAATGAAGCACTGTGCTCTGACAATTTTGGGTTCTCATATCTTAAAGATCAGATAGAAGAGGGCTAAATAACAGAGTTGGAATCTATTAGATAGAAGAAAGTACAGAGAAGAGGAGAAAACAAGGTAAAGTAGAAAGAACTAAAAAGACTTATAATATTTAAACTGAGGAGTAAGTCCTTAGTGAATTGGACTTATAGTGAGTAAGAAAACTGTTCCAATAACTAACTCTGACACAGTGCATGAAGTGCATTGCATACACCTGTGGGAATTTCACTTAGTATTGGTGATACTAAACAGTGTACAAACCTCCAACTACAAATCAGTCCCTGGGTCATGTGATTTGGCCCAGGGATAGTAGAGATATAGCTATTTTAAATCACTCATGTCATTGAAACAGTTTTATTGCTGATATTGGAAATATTGTAAATTAGCATGAAGTGTATCCTCCCTTGGCCTTGATGACCTTCTGAACCCTTCTAGACATGCTCTCAATCAATCTTTGACATTTCTCAGCCTTAATCTTATATCACTCTTTCCAAATTCTCTCCCAAAGTTCCAATATCCTCTTGGCTGGCTTAGAATACTCTGCTAGTCTTTTTCTGAGAAGAAATCACAGATGGAAAATCTTTTTAGTATTATTTCTATGAAAGGTTGAGAATACTGTTCAGATAACTTATTCCCATCTAATAAATTCTACTCTCCCTTCTCCCGTCTTTTCCCAAACTATTTGCAATATGCTGAAATTCACATTTCTAAAGGCTATAATCAAGATGAAAAAGTCACTCTTATCTGTGAAATATAGAAAACATAGGCTGAAATTTGCTCTTAAGCACTAACACTGGACTATGCAGGACTGGACTGGGGTAATTTGGTCAGATGAGACTAAGATCAACAGGATTAGGTCAGGTAGAAGAAAATATATGTGAAAAGTAGTAGAAAAGCCTTTACAAGATAAGAAAGTACAGAGAATAGTAAATTTTGGAGGAGATTTCTTGATTATTTGAAAATGTATATGCTAGAATGGAGTGGAAATCCTTGCAAAGATGGAAAGAAGAATAAATGCTGAGTCATATGTCTCCATTCTAGAGAATAATCTGCTTTCTACTATAGAAAATTCCAGAATCCCTAAAGAGAGTATTATTTTTTAAAAAGATAATAATTTTAAGTATATCTCTAAAAGGGCCCAAATATGCCTAGAATCTCAAGAGATCAATATTCTTAATTGGCCAGTGCAACTTTCAGATCTTAATCTGATCAAACATCTCTGGCAAATTATTAAAAAGAAGTTCAATAGTTATATAATATCACTAAGAGGGATTTAGGAGCTTTGATATAGAATTAATATAGAATAGTGTAAGATAGGTGTTGAGAAATGTCAAAGATTGATAGAAAGCATATCTAGAAGACTAAGGGCAGTAATAAAGGCAAAGGGAGGGTATACAAAGTACTAAAATTACAAAATAGAAATGTTACTCAAATAAGTGTTTCAATGACACTAATTAAGATACATATCATATTCAGGGTCATAACTGATATATTTTGGTTCTCCTGCAAATATCAAGTCTTTTCAAAATGATCTAACATTAGGACACTTATGTAAGTCGCTGTATACTAGAACCAGTCAGATCATAACTTATTACCATGGTTAGTAATTAAAAATAAAAAACTTTGGCTTCAGTGACTCAGGAAGAGCACTGTGCTCTGGTGATCCTAGGTTCTCATATTTCAAAGGTTAAGCAAGAGAGAATAAAGGACAGAGGCAGAATCTATTAGATAAAAGAATATACAGAGATAAAAAGAATCATAGCAAAGAGAAACAGACTGAAAGACTTCCATATTCAAACTGAGAAGTAAGTCCTCGGTGGATCAGACTTATATATATGAGAATGAAGGCAGTACAGAATATACGAGAATATAGCCTTGAAGAACAGAGCAGGGATATAGTATCTAAGCAAAGAATGGAGGAGCTAAGTGAGGAATGTAGCTAAGTGAGAAATAGAGAGACTAAGCAAAGAATATATTGTAAATGGAGAATGTAAAGACAGCAATGTAACTAGTGATCAATCAAGTACTAACTGACATTGCAGTTAAAGCAAAGTTAGAGCTACAGTGACTCAAAAAACTGTTTATGTCAAGAATATAACTCTGAGAGTGACTCTGGAACTCTGGAGTTTGGACAGAGCTTTAGCTCCACTATATGTGGTATGTTATATAGTGCAATGTATCTCTACATTTACATCCTTTATATTTTAACCAGTATAGTCTTTCATTACATCTACCATGATGGCTCTTGAACTACAACCATATCCTTCCTCTTTTGGAAGCCCTCCAGCTCCTACACCCCTGGCCAAGTATTGTTGCTTTCCAACAGCACTCTGCCCTATCCAACTCTTGGACATAGGGAAATGATATCACTCTTTCTCTCATAGCACTTTAGGCCGTGTGCAGCAAAAAAATCGTGGCAAAAAAACCATGGTTCAGAGTGCTGAAAAAATCATGTGAGTCTACTCTTCGACAGGATCCAATCTCCACTTAAAAGATTGATCTGATGAAGTATGTTCCGATATCCAGGTTAATGCATGGACTCCGAGCCCCAACAATCCGAATCAAACTGCGGACGTGTGTATATATTCTGACAGTGAGTGTGAGCCTCAGTGAAATATACTCCTACCGAACGTTCAAATGATGCCCGACAACTACGATGACAGTAAAGGCTACCCTACTAGCTACTGAGCTACTAACAATCTAGTGTGCACGCATTTCCAGATCTCGACAGCGAGTACATGACATATAGCAAACAAGTATTGACCCTACTTTTCCTTCACCAGAAACAGCTTGGTGAGATGCTTATGGCTACAGTTGAGGCAGTAGCACAGGCCATTGCGATCGCATTGCAAAGAAAGGAAGCGATCCCCTACCATACCTCGATACTCACAGGGGAGGGGTGGGTAAAGGAACTTCTCAGTGGACATCCTGAGTGCATTCGCACTGAGCTGGGTGTTCACAAAGAAGTGTTCCACATTATGGTCGCGGAACTGCAGGGAGCAGGATACTCGCACTCCAGACATGTCAAGATTGAAGAGCAACTGGCGATTTTTTTATACATCTGTGTAACTGGGTTGACCACCAGGCACGTTGGTGAGCGGTTTCAGCGTTCAAACCACACAATATTGAAGTATACCCTGTTCTTATAATTGGTGATCATCTAATCTGAGCTTTATTACAGGTATTTCAAGAGGATTCTTTGCGCCTTTTCGTCTCCCGAAATATATAATAGATATGTCCGGCTTCCGCGTGTTGATGATCCTGTATCCGAGATCATTGCGACGGACCCCCGGTTCATGCCATATTTCAAGGACACCATTGGCACGATCGATGGGACTCATATACCGTGTACACCATCAGCTGAAGAACGTGAAGCCGTCCGGAACTGAAAGGGATTTAATTCCCAAAACTGTCTGATCTGTTGTAGCTTCGACATGTGATTCACATATGTACTGAGCAGATGGGAAGGATCAGTGGCCGATGCGTCTATTTACCATGATGCTCGTACATTCGATTTGGCGATGCCTTCTGGCAAGTATTACGTTGCTGATGCTGGTTTTCCCAGCTGTCCCGAGCTTCTCGTGCCATACTGGGGTGAGCGCTACCACATTGCTGAATGGGGTCGGGCAAAACTTTGGTACATTCGAACTTGAATTCCAGATCAACTCAATACTTATACAAACAGGCCTGTAAATCGTCATGAATACTTCAACCTACACCATGCTCAACTTCGCAATGTGGTTGAGTGAATCATCGGCATCCTCAAATGCTGTTTTTGGGTCCTTGTTGTTCCCCCCAAATTCTCTATGGACGTCCAGGCGCACATTCCCCTAGCATGTTGCTATGTCCATAACATCATTCGTATATTTGACGACCTTGAGCTAGAAGATATGGTGCCGAAGGAGATTATTGACCTACTAGATGATGAACCTGTAGGTGTACATGGAGTAACTAGGGATCACATTTTAACTAGTGCGGATCGCGACATTATGGCACAGAAAAGAGAGTGTATGGCATTAGATATGTGGTTGAATTATGCGGAGGCACAGCAGGAACAGGGTGATCCAGTATCGAACTGGGTGGGGGACTAGATTACTGTGCAATACACAGAATATATTCTTATTCGAATGAGGTACTACTGACAATTGCTACTTGGTCGCCTCCACTTCCTCAACTCTTTTCATCAACCAGGCCTTCCGAACTGCTACATATCCATCAGAAGTATTCGATGCTAATGTAAGATACATTTCGGCACAGCTAGGATCTTTTCGGAAACAGTCAGTAATAGCTGCCGTTTGTTGCGGAGAGAGTGTTGAAAGATCCAGAGAAAGCAACATCATTGTTGCATCCTTTGTAAGGGACTCGGAACGGATGCTGACGGGCACTGCGGGCGGAGTCGGATGGGTAAGAGAGAGGTTGGAAATCGTGTTGCTGACAAGCGCGGATCCATTGTGAAAGGTATCTTGAATAGATAGGAGGCGATCCCCCACAGCCTCCATTCCTGCAGACCGTTCTGGGCCATGCTGCTTGTGTGCCAAGGAAGATATTGATCCGGCGGCCGAACCTGACGCAACCGATACCATGGAGATGTTGTCATCATCGGCTTTGCACTTTGTGTTAACCTTGGCGCAAACCGAAACACTTGAGGAGGGCTTGATGGAACTGACTAGCGAGCCGGTATACGAAGATGGGGCAGTGGGGGGCGTGAAGTTCAACGGCATTAAGGAGACACAAAATTCTGATAATATTGGCAGTCACCAGTGATGAAGCAGCCGCACTTGTGCCAGTAGAAAGCGGCATATTCACTGACTTTGTTGTGATACCAGCATCCTCAGGTTCACCCTCGCCACTACTACTCACTCCACTGGAGTTCCCGGATGAATGAGATGAGTCATTGAGAGTTGAGGGTTGAGGAGCGCTTGTGGAAGGACCAGCGGATTCTGTGCTGTGAGGAGGGAACCGGTTCTTGCCTTTGCTCTTTAATGGGCCAAGAAGCACCATCTTATCATAGAATGGCCAACCCTTGTTCTTAAAAGGGGATGCGGCTGGGTTCTTCTATTAAAAACGTGATATATATGACTGCGTGAATACAGAGTTCCATACCTTGATGTACTCCGCCCATACTGTTTTGTTTTCAATGCCGATATTAGCTCCTAACTCGAGCGAATATGCAAACCCTGATGCATGCGCGACTAGATCGACAGCATGGAATGTTTTTCTGAGCTAGAGGGATCATCAGCGAGGGAATTCAGCATGAGCAAGCAGTCCTTACCCGACCCCATTTCTCCTTGCAAGCATTCCCTGTCTTTGGGCCACCTTTCACAGGATGAGCAAGCTCAGGAGAGCTGGAAATGGATTGCCAGAAAGATTTCTTGAAGTTCAGCCCATCACCTGCTTTGGCCTTGCGAGCGATGGCCTGATCGATCAGAAAATGGATTTCATTGTCGCTCCATGATGTGGGTGGAGTGTTCTCGACATTATTTTTCGCTTTTGATTTTCCCTTTGGTGAGGGCTGTGATGTGGAGGTGCGACAGAGAGGCATGCTATCATCCTGGTACTGGTAGCGTGGTTGGTCGTTCGTCGTCGTCGGTCATATGTTTCGATCAGCCAGCGGCATCCGGCATCCCGGCTGGCAGCATCTCGGCAGGCGGCACCTCGGCTTGCACTCAAGGGGCAAAAAGCCCCAAATAAAAAACCATGATTTTTGGCCATGATTTTTTTGCTGCACACGGCCTTAGCCACTCACTTTCTCCCTCCTGCTTTGCCCACCTATGTAGCCAAATACTATCAAGCCAACCCCTTTCACTGGATTTAGACCACTAAAAATGGCCCAAACCAGGGCAAATCATTCAAGGTCCTCACCATCCCCATCTTCTGTGCTAAGGGAGCCCCTAAGGCAGTCCAATGGACTGTTGACCTATTTCACTCTTTCAAAGCTCATCTCAGCCCCTCTGCTCTGAAGGACAGCAGGGTCCCCACCTCCCACCTCCATGTTTACCAAAACAATATAATCTTGCACTTTCACATACAGATGCACACCCACTTGGACCATTTCCCAGCCTCTCCTACCCACCCTCCAACCCAACAAGCTGTTGCAGCCATTCTGCACCCCCACTCCCTGAATCCCATTACTTCCATGCCACCTGATGCTAAAACAATCAATACTCTTCATCAAGAGATAGCCACCCTAAAGAAGCAGGCCCAACCCTGTTATGGTCCTAAACCTCCCCTGACCTCCCAGCCCTCTGTTCCTGATGACACCCTCTTCCCTCTCAGCCCTGCTGACATTCCCAAGGGTCACCACTGGCTTCTTCAGGTAGTTAACCACTTCCACTGCCCCCTGGTATTTTATCAGCTCATTCATCCCCTTATCACTATTTACTGTACTCCTGCAATCCCAACCAAGCATGCCATACCTGTTCTGGCTGTCTACAATAGCAGCCATGAATGCCAAGGCTACTTAGGCCTCCACAGAGGTTGTTTATATCAATTCACTACCCCCCTCCTTTAGTTATGACCTACTTGCTTCCCTCATCCTTAACTGACCACCCTCCTGACCCCATACTTATCTTAACCTACATGTCATCTCTCAGTGAGCTCCCTCTAGTACATCTGGCAACATTGGTATGCCCCTCCCTGATCCTAAATAGACCCTTGCATCCCTCCTACCTAGTAGGACTGACAGATGTATGTGACCTATATCACTGAGTAGTACACACTCTTCCATAGCTCACTCCTGCCTGTAAATGTCTATTAAGGAGCTCTGCCCCAAAGGACAATAAACATGGTGAAAAAAAAAAAAAATTACATCTACCATTCTATTCTGTTTGAAATCTGTTTGCATTTACTTACCATTTTCTTATACAAGACTGTCTAATTCTCCAAATTACCACTAGATTACCACCAGACTACCACCAGACTCAAAGCAGTACTTTGTGCTATGTCAGCAATGTTATTTTATTACTAATAGATGTCTTCTACCCTTCCCTCTTAACTATCTGTCCTCTCTTTGTACTATTTCACTGAGTTTCCTTTGTACCTAGATCACATAGACTATATATACCTTCACTGTTACCACTGATATCTCAGATGGTATTTAGTTCTTCTGTACTTTACTGAGTCCCAGATGTGCCCAGACTATAAAAATTGTATTTAATCATAAGTACAGAAGCAAATTCCCTTTTGGCTCACAACAACTATATAATATTCTACTGACCAACTACTGCTCACTAACTGCCACTCACCAACTACTTGTACTGACACCATTTCTAATTGTTTTTTATACTGTTCTGCCTCTCTGGATATCCTGTTTGACCACCTGGACTATCTGAATCCTTGTATCCTTCATTCAGAGTCTTTATCTCTTATTCCCCTTCCCACAGAGTCTCTCTAGGGTCAAGCACATTATACTATTACACTCACCTACCACTTATCCTGCACCTCACAGCTAGGGTTAGTGTTCTTCAGCACCTTATCACAAGTCTAGTGCCCTGAATTTACAAGGAGGTTAGATGAGGATCAGAGTAACCTTGTTGCAGGCAAGAAAGGTTGAGAAAGATCAGAAGGGAGCCATTGAGGCTCAAGTGGTGAGTTAGAGGAGAGCAGAAGAATCTTAGTCAATATTTAAATTGAGGTATTTACAACAAAGTATAAAGTCTTTAACTTGGAGCCAGAGGTAGGGTAGTGATAAAGAAGCTGTACTTCTAAGCAGAGTACAGGATCAGAGGGAGCTACAGTGAGGTGTAAAACTGTTACAATATTTGGTACTTTTGTAGTATATGTGATGTAGTATCTGAGGGTGTGGGAATGTCGCTTAGCTTCGGTGGAGGCGTGGGAACTAATAACCCTTGGCTACAAATGTTTTCCCTAAGTCATGTGACCCTGTGCAGATGCTATGGAGATATACCAATTTTAATCCACATATGTCATTATAACAGTTTTGCACCTTTTGACACTGGTAGTAGAATCACTGGTAAATAGTAGGATAGTTAGTGTTTATTTGGCCTACAAACAAATATACACATGTAAACATTATGTCTGAGTTTGAATTAGCTCCCACACTTCTTTGTTTTCAACCACTACCATCATGCAATCTCTCTCTTCTACTTAAAAGAATATCATTCTATTATAGCTTGATACTGGTCATTCTACTCACTCCATCTCCTCTTCTACTGGTCTCAGCATTGCTACTGTGTCCAGACTTCATTCAAAGAAGTGTTCAAACCTTCAAAAGTTCACTGGAGATCATCCATCAAAGCTTTCCCCCTTCAATATTTGTCATGCTATCTATTTTATTTTATTCCAGAAGGCAGAAAATGCAGTTCAAGTAACCAAAACTCTCTCAGGGATTACAAATCAGCCTCTCCATCCAAGAATCACATGTTGATACCTTAAAAAAGCTAGGATGAAAGCTGTAATCAAGATTAAACAGCCTTTACTCTCTGTCAAATATTATAAAGCACATTTGGACTTTGCCTGTGCACACAAAGATTAGACTCTAGAGAACTGGAAGAAGGTAATATGGTCTGATGAGATCAAAGTTAGTCATCTTGGCTCAGAAGGACACAAATGGGCTTGGAAAAAGTCAGGAGAGAGGCTTAATAATAGACTGGTCCAAGAAATCTCGAAATCTGGAGGGGGTTCTGTGATAGTATGGGGCTATATAACTTGGAAGGCAGTTGGCTATGCTTGTAAGATTGATGGTAGAATAGACAGGGACTTTTATATTCAAATATTGAAGAATAAACTGCTCAATACCTTAAAGCATCATACTTTCAATTCTTCTAACATTATTTTTCAGCAAAACAATGACCCCAAGCATACCTGTAGAAAGGTCAAGGAGTGGCTGGAAGACCAGGAATTTAGGACTAAGGTGTGGCCTGCACAATCTCCTGACTTAAACCCCATTGAACATCTCTGGGGTCACCTCAAAAGAAGGCTTGCAGGGTATAAAAACTCTCCTAAGGGGATTGAGGAGTTATAAAAGAGGATTGAGAAGGAGTGGTGGAATATAGTGGCCTCAAAAGCCCTTTCCATATTAACCCTTAATGTGATGCACAGAGCATACCACCACAATGTGTGGGAATCACACTTAGCTTTGGTAGAGATATAAATAGTATAAGTGTTTGTATGTCTGAGTTCACACTTCTTGATTCTCAATCATCATTATGGTCAGATCTCTTTCTCTTACTCAACAAAGCACTATTCTTTCCCTGCTTGATACTGGCCACTCTGGTGAAGCTATTGTCAAGAGAACTGGTATTAACCCTTCTTTTATATCAAAACTTCACTCCAAAGAGTGTTCTGCTCTTCCCAAGGCCATTGAAGATTGTCCTTCCAAGCTTTCCTCTGCCAATATTTGTCATGCTCAACATCTTATTACCTCTGGCAAAGCTGAAAATGCTGTCCAAGTTACCAAAGCCCTCACCAATATTATCAATCAACCACTCTCTCCTAGTACCATTTGCCTTCACTTGAAAAAAGCTGGTATGAAGGCTGTGGTCAAGTCCAAATGTCCCCTTCTCTCTGCTAAATATTGCAAGGCTCACTTAGACTTTGCCTATGCTTACAAGGACTGGACCCTAGAGGACTGGAAGAAGGTGATATGATCTGATGAGACCAAAATCAATCATCTAGGGTCAGATAGGCATAAATGGGCATGAAAAAAATCAGGTGAGGGGCTTAGTGATAGACTAGTAGATAGAACTCTCAAGTTTGATGGAGGTTCTATGATAATATGAGGGTGTATGACTTGGAAGGGAGTTGGATATGCTTGCAAGATTAATAGTAGGATGGATAGGGATCTATACCTTCAAATTTTGAAGAAGGACCTATTGCATATCCTGCAGAATTATAGCCTCAATCCTTCTGATATTATCTTTCAGCAAGACAATGACTCCAAGCATACTTGCAAGAAGATCAAGAACTGGCTAGAGAAGCAAGAATTCAGAACTATGGTTTGGCCTGCACAATCTCCTGACCTGAACCCTATTGAACACCTCTGGGGTTATCTCAAAAGCAGGCTTGTAAGGCATGAAAACCCTCCTAATGGAATTAATGAGTTATGGGAAAGGACTAAGATACAGTGGCTCAAAAAACTGTCCGGACTTTTGTATATTTTACACTAAATGCAATGCCCTGTGAGAAATACTAATCCTAGCCCTATTATGCAAGTGTACCAAATGAGGTACTAACCATTGGCTCTCTACCGATGCAACAATCAAGGGATTTGGATACGATCAGATGAAATGGCAGCTATTTCAAAATCATGACTCATTCAGATAGTTTTTTGACTTTATATCTAAGTTGCATATATTGGATTCTGGAACATCATAATATGATTCTATATATCTGGAAATGGTTCTATTATGTTACCTTTATGTAAATGAGTGTCAGACAAACATACAACTTCCACTATCTTATATTTATTTGCTTGTTTTCACTATAAAACTTATTTTTACCTTCTAGAGAAAAAAAATTTCATTATTACTTCTAATAATTTAAATTATTTTAAATATACTTATAGTAATATTCCTTCATTAAATTTAAATTCAATTAAATTAATTTGATATTTTTCATCTTTCCCAATCTTTTCTCTAGAAAAATTGCTGCCCAATCTGTCCTATGGAAGTATGCAGGAGTCCTGATCCTTTATTATTATTGATTGTACAGGGGACCTGGTCACAATAGTGAATGATCCTTGAGGATTTCTTACAGCCTCCATGATTGAGATAGTATAGAAAAAGGTAAAATAGTGAGGGTGACAGAAATAAAAGTGCGTATAGTTAGCTGAGCAGTATGAGCTTCAGAATGGATGTGTTCATTGGAATATTAGCATGAGCTACATACATTAGTAACACTAAAGAGAGCTAGTAGATTCTTAGTGATCGTAGCTTTGGCAGCAGAGATAATATTTACTGCTGATTGAACATTGTTGATAATCAGAGGGTCCAGAGAAGATTAAGCATGATCAGAGAACAGTTGATTTCAATTAGAGGGAGAATATTCAATGATAGAGTGATAATTTAGGTTTGCAGCATCTTGGTCTTCATCAAAACATCTAATCTAGGCCATATCATTCTTCTAGCTTATTGTTGGGATTTCTGCAGTTTCATTTTACTAGTCCTAAGAGATTACTGAGAGAATACCATTTTCACTGCACAAAAATAGCCTCATTGAAGTGATTCAGAATACCTAGTGCCCACTTCTTATTTCCAGCTTACAATGCATCTCAATATATAAATTGAAATCCTTGTATAAAATACTAGTCCAACTACCAACAGATAAGAATTTCTTATTAACAAAGAAGGAAATAAGTATTGATATGTGAAATGGGAATTAAGAAATAAACTTTGAGAGCTGAGCTTATATATATGCAGCAAGCTGCTATGATATTTTCTATCATTGTTATTTCTCCCAATGTCTTACCCTGTCCTGGTCAGCCATCACACTTTGTTTCAGTAAGCACACCCTTTCTAAAAAAAGAGGACAAATGCAATCTAAGTTATAACATGATTAAATATGAACACATCTAAGTTATTTATAAAATCCATCTACCCAAATCAGTATCTTGTTTCTGAAAAGACCTCAGAAATCTCTCTCATTAGGGTTCTGAAAAAGAATTAGTGCAGATAGTATACATGTATATACTCATTATCTTGATTCTGTAAGTGACGCTTAAGAAGCAACAAAAAAGCAGAATTGTCTGTGTGCCTTCTCTAATCTCCTAGGGAAATAGAATTCAATGCTAGACTTAGATAAGCAAACAGTTACACTGCAAAATCTTATGTTCTGTGTTAATAGCTGTGATGAACTATGTGATTAGATCATTATTAGTATATGGAAGTCAATTTAGAGGGCTATTTGAACATTACTTACAAGATATCTGAAATTTTTGCATCTCACAGCTTGTGCTTACAGATAGGTAGGTAGCATCAGATACACTTCTATAGTATAAGCAGCAATCTTGAGCTTGCCAATATAAACCAAAGATGGTAAAAGTTATACTCAATCTCAAGAGTCAAGTGAAGACTTGGCTAAGGACTGAGAACAAAGGAAAGCAGTTAGTAATTGAGCTATCATGAGACAAAGACAAAGAATATAGCCTGCTGATGGCAGAGTCAAGGATTTATTCAACAAACAGTTAGCAAAGAGGACAAGGGTCTGAGCTGAGCACTCACTCTAGTATATAGTGAAGACATGAGAAGGAGAGATATATTGCAAAGTAGGTCTAAGCTAAGAAAGTAGCTTTCTATGAGGCAAGTTTATATATCTGAAGAAACATAAACATAGAAATATAAAGGAAAACATAAAACAAATATAGCTGATGAATTGTATAAGCAATGAGATAAATGGCAAAAGAGGAGTGATAAGTAAGACAGGAACTGTGAGTCTGATGCAAGAGAATCAGATAAGAAGATGTAAGTACAAATGATGAAGTGAAAAGAAAAGAAAAAGAAACCAAAAAGAGATTGCTTAATGAAAGGTAATATTATTCCCAGTTTAGGAAGTTGAGTTGCTAATAAACACTAAAACTTATACTTGGACACTCCTAGAGAACCTATGATATTACTCTATTTATGTATCAATAATATCCCCCTAGTTGATTGAAGTGAGAGAGTGTAGACAAGAGAGAGAGATAGAAATAGGACTCTTAGAGCTCTTACAATGGCATACACAAAAAGAATCATGGTGAGAATGAACTGGGAAACTCTAAAGAAGAGAAGGTAATAGGAGATCTTTGAGAAGACCTGTGAAAATACTATGCCAAGAAGTTCAGGTGGTGAGAGTGAGGGATGGGATTTCTGTGACACAGTATAAAGTAGATAAAAGATATGAGGATGTGGTATGTGTGGGCAAGTTTCCTCATCTCAAGGGGTTCTATGTAGAGTTAGTGTGAGAACAGATTAGCTGCAACTTACTCTAGCAAGCAAAAGTGATAGGAAACAAATCCAGATGGTAATAAACAGTGAAAACAGATAATCTGGTCAAGGATAAGAACTAGATATTAATAGATAGGATCAAGAATAAGGGCTAGATGAGGATGATAGATCAAGGATAAGGACCTGAAACAATGACAATGACAATGATCAAGATAAAAATAGAAAAACCTGACCAAGAATAAGAGTCCACAGTACCAACTGATAGCTAAGAATGAGAGTTGGATTCAAATGAGGAGTCAAGGACAAGGACAAGGACAAAGACAGACAATGAGGAGGACAATGATAACAATATAATGAAAATGACAAGGATAATTTGGAAAATGAGAGTAACCAATGGGGGAGGAAGTTAATGATATTCTAGATCTCAATACACCTTCTTTATAGTCTAGATATTACCTGGACTTAGTAACTATGATAATATATGAGGTTCTATGAAGAAATACTTAATTCTAGATATTAGAGTGTCGAGAAAACAATGTATTATATTGAAAAACATAAGAAAAAACAAAAATATGGAAAAACCAACATAGGATAAGTAAAAATAAATGATCTAGTAGATAAACTCAGATCAGATTTGGTAGATAGGTATGAGTTCAGAACTAGATAGTAGAGTCCAGAGAGTGAATATAACAAAAACAAAATGGACTAACCTTGAGATGGTACTGATAGAATTGGAATGTGATTTGGAGGCTTGACAGGTTCTTGAACAGGCTGAAAAGGGGGTACTCTAACCATAAAATGCTATAGACTCTTATAGCAGATCACAAAAATACTGTGCATGCCCTGAAGCCCATTGATAGTAGCAAGGATATCTATATAGTGGCTTAAAAAACTGTTATATTCTATGCAACTCTGTTCTCCAGATCCAACTCTAAACCTATTTCTCTCAAACTCTGGTGTATTCTCAATGAGCACACACTTTAGACCCTCTGAAGATGTACTTAGCTTATTTCATCTTACTGTACTTACATTTACATTTCTCACTTATCACTGTCTGTCTCTCTTATAGTCTCCTCCGATCCTATATTTCACTTAAGAAAACAGCTCATAGTTATTGCAATAATATCAGAGCAAATTGGTGTTTCTCTTCCATATATAAGACTTCATAGTCTATTATAGATATCTCAGTTCAAATATTGACTAAGACTCCTTAGTCCTCTCTAATCCTCTGCTTGAGCCTTGACAGCTCTTCTCTAATCACTCCTGACCTTTATTGCTTACAACAAGATCCCTTTGACTCTCATCCTACCCCTTACAAATTTAGGGAAACTGGGCTTGTGTTAAGAACGGAACTCTGAGGGTAACTCTGGAACTCCAGAGTTCAGACAGGGCTTTGGCTTCACCATATGTGGTGCACCTCTGTCACAAGTCCGGTTGCCCTGAATTTATGGTGGGTCAGGTAAAGGGTCAAAGGGGACCTTGTTGCAAGCAACAGAGGTCAGCGGAGGGATCAGAGGAGAGCTGTCAAGGCTCAAGCAGAGGGTCAGAAGAAGCAGGAGTTATCTTAGTCAATATTCAAACTGAGGTATCTATGACATAATATGGAGTCTTATATACAGAGGGGAAGCACTGGTACAAGGACCAGTAACTCGGAGCTGGAGGTGGAGTAGTAAGTACAATGGAGCTGTGCTCCAGGGTTGGAAGGGCTATGAAGAGAGATGGGCAGTGTACAAGGGTGAGCAAAGAATGGAACATAAGTACAGTAAAGCGGAATTACTAAGTACAGGTCCGGAGGGTCTAGGGTGTGTGCTCATCGAGAATACACTGGAGTTCGAGGAAACGGGGCTGGAGTTGGATCCAGAGGTTGGAGTTGCACAGGATATGACAACTTGTGACAGAGTGCATCACATAAAATGAAGCCAGAGCTCTGTCTAAATTCCAGAGTTCTAAAGTTACTCTCAGAGATATGATCTTGACAGTCTAGATATTTATATATTTTGCACTAAATGTAATTCACTGTGAGAAATACTAATTCTAACCCTATTATATAAGTGATTTTCTGGGCCAAATCACATAATTATCAGGTCAGCAGATAACTAAGAGTCAGTATATTACATGATCCCATCAACACTAAGTGGGATTCCCATGCATACAGCTGCTTTTTTATGTATATTACAAAATTACCAAATATTGGAACAGTTTTTGAAGTCACTGTAAGATAATGCCAAAGTCCTGTCTGAACTCCAGAGTTCTAGAGTTACTCCTAGAGACTGAGTTTTAATAACTTGGGATAAACTGGATAATAAGGTACTTGAATCACTATCACTTTGTCTCAAACTTAGGTCCTATACAGATTGCTGAAAATAAAATGTTCAGTTTTATGTCACTACATATTCAACATGATCTATATATGTAAGTGTCCCAATGTTAGGCCATTTTGGAAAGACTTGATATTTGTAGAGAAACCAAAATATATGAGCTCTGACTCTTGCAGAGTTATCAATAGCACTTACTCTGACCCTGACAATGAGCCCTTAGTTATATTATTTTGTTTCCATGGCACTGAGGTATAACAAATTTAAAATGATGTGTTATTGGGACACTTATTTGAGCATGATATTATTAGTTATTTTTTAGTAAATAACATAATGTTCTGATAGATGCAATGTTTCAACCCTGTTTCATTCTGTAAATTATATAACCCTGGACACTATAAAGAGCAGAAATACCATCTAGCTAACCCTACTTCACCATGAAACTGTTACGATTTGATCGTAGACGTACGGGACCCCTATTCTTTTTCCTGACTAGTATGCCCTATGACGCCCAATCATCACCAACCACACCTCTCCCTAGTCCCCTCTGGCTTGTCACTGGAACCACTACTCCCACCCCCCGGTCTATAACCACCGAACATCTGTCTGTACCCACCCGGCATCCACCTATATCTGCCCGACAACCGTCTATGCCTGCCCAGCATTTACCTCCACCTAGCACAACCTGTCGACAGATTACGCCTACACTGCCACAGGTATTTCCTGTGACCCAGTCACACCTTCCTAGAAGTTCCTTCGTGTTTCTTTGTATCTTCCTCTTCTTTGTCATCCTTGCTTAGTCCCAGAACCTTAGATCCCTTCGTCCGATCCTCTTATCGGCCTCATGTCTCTTCTTACTCATCGCTCCTCTTTCACTATTCGTTCTCTGACTCATGTGTGCCTTGTTAATCATCGCTCCCCTTTCGCCATTTGTTCTCTAACCCACTCTGTCTTGTTTACACTTCATTGTCCTTGTCTTACCTTGATTACTCCTTGTACTATATAAACCCCTAGTAGGTCTACTTGTTCCCTAGCTTAGATCTACTTGGCAATCTACATTGTTCTCCCCTCTACGTGTCTTCGCTCAACACTTGACTGAGTGCTCTGCTCTTACCCTCGTCTCCTTGCTAGCAAGTCGCTAGGCAAGATCCTCAAAACTTGAACCTTCGTCGGCTAGTTGCTGGACAAACCCTCAACCCTGCTGGTTGCAGGCTACGTCCCTTGTCCCCATCTCACTGTAGCTGCTCGCTAACAGTTCTCCTTGTCCTCGCTCCTCAAGCCGAGTTTGCACTTGACCTTTCAGGATCAAGCTTAACAGAAACCCATTTCTGCCTCTACTAGAGTCTATATTCTCTTTTCCTCTGAATCTGATCTTTCTACTAGAAGAATATCCTCCCAAACTGGTCTGGGGAAGTCCACTGTGGCCAGAATTATCAAAGAGATTTATCCAGGCAGGGAAAACATCAAATTAGGCCTTCCTTTCAAGCTTTCTCCTACTGATAAAAGAAGAATTGTCTCTAGTATTACCTCTGGCAAGGTTGAAAATGCTGTTCATGCAACCCATCTAATCAATTCTACCCTTTCCTCTCCTGTCTCTTCCCAAACCATTAATAATGTGCTAAAGTCTGCATATTTAAAGGCTGTAGTTAAGAAAAAAAAGCCATTCCTGTTTGTGAAACATAGAAAACATAGGCTAGATTTGCTCTCAAGTACCAACACTGGACTGTGGAGGACTGAACTAGGGTAATTTGGTCAGATGAGATCAAGATCAACAGGATTGGATCAGATAGAAGGAAGTATGTATGGAAAGTGACAGAAAAGCCTTTACAAGATAAAAAAAGTACAGGAAACAGTAAAGTTTAGAGAAGGTTCCTTGATGATTTGGGGATGCATGAGCTAGAATGGAGTGAGGATCCTTGCAGAGGTGGAAGGGAGGATGAATTCTGAGCAGTATATCTCCATTTCAGAGGATAATTTGCTTCCTACTATGGAAAAATCTGGGATCCCTAAAAAGAGCATTATCTTTCAACAAGATAATGACTCTAAGCATACCTCTAAAATAGCCCAGGAGTGACTGGAATCTCAAGATATCAAGGTCCTTGATTGGCCAGCACAATCTCCAGACCTAAATCCTATTGAACATCTCTGACAAATCCTCAAAAAGAAGCTTAATAGCTATGTAATACCACTAAGAGGGGTTTGAGAGCTTTGGGATAGGATTGATGTGGAATGGGGCAATATAGAGGCTGAGGAATGTCAAATATTAATAGAAAGCATGCCTAGAAGACTAGAGGCAATGACAAAGAAGGGCATACAAAGTACTAAAATTACAGAATGGAAATGTTGCTCAAATAAGTGTCCCAATGATATATTATTTTGAAATTGTTATATCTCAGTGCCATGGTGACCAAATAACATAACTAAGGGCTCATCTTCAGGATCAGAGTAAGGGCTAGTAATGACCCTGCAAGGATTAGAGCTGATATGTTTTTGTTCTCCTGCAAATTTCAAGTCTTTCCAAAATAGCCTAACATTGGGACACTTATTTGAGCCACTGTATGTAGTTTACATTCTTTACTAAGATGAAATCAAAGAATTCAGACAATTATAGCACTAGGAAAGCTATATAAGTTTACTGATATTCTCTTCCAGTCTATTAATCAGTCATTTGTCAAAGTAAAAGATCTACTTTTTTAGTCTGAGAAAATAATATAGAAGCTTGAAAGTCTTATGACTGGTGTCTGGCAGCAGCATATTATCCCATGTTATTCTGTTCCAAAAAAGCATAAGACCAATAGAGTCTCTGCTATGTATATATCAAAACTAAGTAAAGGGACAGTAATGCCCACTTAGCTACTACCTAGCATGTAGCAGAAATGACTGATATTCACCTAGGTAAAGGAGTAGTAATGCCTACTACATATTCAGTAAACAGGACTAAGTAATAAAGATAAGGTTAATTGACCTTAGCTACTGCCCAGAATGTAGCAGAAATAACTTAGAGAAGTTTGGAAATAAAAGAAGAAAATATATAATATAGGCAGAGATGAAGCATTAACTCCAGCTGACTCTAAAGCAGGAAATGTGAACTCCACATGGAAACAATGGATAAAGATGGAGTTATGAGACACTGGCAGTAGTTAGTACTGAAGAAAGGTTAGAAATAAGAAAATGTAATAGAGTACCTGTGATGCTATCTGCACCAAGTCCTAAATCTTCACACAAGAAACTCCAATCTGAACCTTGTTGGAGTTTAATAGGAGGGCTCAGAGAACTTTAGAGTTGTAGTCCTTAATACTATAAAGTAAAAGGGGGAAGATCAGTGTTCACAATAACAGTAGTAGAGAAAAAAGCTTGTTGACATTTGCAGGTAATAAAAAAAGCTAAATAATCTCAATTCCAGAAGGAAATTTTTGAAAAAAGATGAAAAAAAGAAAAACATGCATAGAGTAACATACATATATTGCTAAAAATAACACTTCTACTATTACCACTTTTTTTATATTCTTAGCTGCTATGATTATTACACCAGCTAATCCTCTAACATTCTACTGTCATTGATCCTTAAGCATCCTTGCATGCTACAGATGTAACTCATTATGATTCACCTGCCTTTTCTTATATTGCTAATACTATCTCCCTAACATATTATCTAGACATCTGTCCTCCAGTGATGCTATAGATCTGACATGCAGTGAGAGTGCCTGACAGGATATGTGAGCCAGAGTATGAAGTTACTTAGCAGAAGGTGTTAGCAAAGTGAACTGTAATATGTGAGGAGGCTATCAAATAGAACACTGAAATAAGACAGATAGTAGCATGCAAACAAACAGAACATTATGTAGTATCAGGTGAAGTCCCCTGGTGATAATGAGATGAATAGTTCCGATGTTAGTAGCCTGAACCAAAGAACTGCCAACACTGCTGATAGTATAGAGTAGAGTAGCACATAACATGTAAAAATCCTCTGTATAATTGCTGATGTGTACAGATACATCACTATACAGATAGAATAGTATGACAGTAGGGTCAATAGCAGAAGGGTGATGTTAACAAAGTGCTTGACAAGTGATCTTGGAGAACTTGGAATGACAGTGATCACCCTAGTTGATTAAAACCTATGAATCAAGTAGAGTGAGCAGTATGTCATATTCATGCTGCTACCAGAGGTAGACTATCACTTGCAAGCCCAGTGAACTCACATCATACCCACTATAGAAACTGTCAAGACTCTTAACTTTGTAACTTACTACCATGTTAAAGAAGATAAATTCTCTATTCTCTCTCAACTCCCCTAGGCGTGCATTTTCAATATCTCTGAAAATATCCTTGTTAATATAAACATTGACAGAGACAAGGTCTCCATTGAAAAAGAAGATCAGTACTAGGATGAGTGCTGTTATGACCATGACAACTCCACTATACTCCACACATATTCCATTTGCTCCACTCTGTACTTAGATACTTTTTCCTCTCGTTCTGACCCTCTTGTACTATAGCTCCAACTCCACTCTGACTGTGATGCCAGTTGTTCCTGGACCAGTACCCAGTTCCATTCTCCATGTCTCCATTCTCCACTTCTACATTCTCCATGTACACCACATTCTCGCTTAGTTCTCCATACCTCACTTAGTTACTCCTCCACATGGTTCCACCCCTATACCATGTGCTTGTACATACTGTACTGCATCCACACTTCTGTATATAAGTCTGACCCGCTGAGGACTTACTCCTCAGTTCAAATATTCAAGTCTTTAGTCTTCTTCTCTTCTCTGCTATTTCCTCTTCTCTATCTTTCCTCCCGTCTGACAGATTCCATCTCCATCTCTTTGACCCCCCCTCTGCCCAACCTCTGAAATACGGGACTCCGGGATTGCCAGGGCACAGTGCTCGACTCTGAGTCACTGAAACCAAAGATCTCACCCCTCTGACCTCTGCCCAGTCCTCCCTTTGTGTGCTCCCCTGTCGGAGTTAGCAATGAAGCAGAGTGGACCTTGACAAGTGCCTAGAAAAGTACTTTGATTTTGATGATGAGAAAGCTAAGCCACATAATAGACTTATGTATCTTTTATCTCTTCTTTGCAATCCTTAATGATTTGAATGCCTATTCTGCTCTTGCACTTGGTTTACCAGATGTCATTCCATACACATAGGAAGGACTGCTAGTCTCTCTGTCTTTACTTAGCTATCTCTCCAGATAGAAGAAAATATAGACTTAGACTATGACCCTTAACAGACTAGTCCCCTAAGTGCTTTCTGGAATGAGAATGAGAATTCTAGTAAAGACTTAGACTATTTTACTGCCACTTTGTCAGTCAATTCTCCTATATTACACTATTTAGACACTAGTAAGCAAATCTCTTCATTATAGAATGCAAGCCATATTTTTATTTTTCTTATATAGTAAGTAATGATAGAGAAATATTATCTATGCAATGTGATGACTGTAACAAAATATCTAATAAGGGAAAATAATAATAATATGATCACTTAATAACTCAGACATATAGCTTCTTAATTTCAGAGTCTTAGTATACTTCACTCACAATATAAAAGACTTTATTGAATATACAGTGGCTCAAATAAGTGTCCCAATGTTGGGCCATTTTGAAAAGACTTGACATTTGCAAGAGAACCAAAATATATCAGCTCTGACCCTTGCAGGGTCATCAATAGCTCTACCTCTGACCCTAAAGATGAGCCCTTAGTCATATGATTTGGTTGCCATGGTACTGAGATATAACAGTTTCAAAATGATATATCATTGGGACACTTATTTGAGCAACATTTCTATTCTGTAATTTTAGTACTTTGTA
>JBBPMH010000448.1:0-26177 GCA_038090235.1 Pulveroboletus ravenelii
ATGTATTTCAAAACCTAATACAAGGCTTTTATAGTCCGGAATATGTTCCTGGACTTACTAATGATAAGGGGGACATGTTCTAAATAAAGAATCAAAAGTCCGAAAGAAACTGGGCTTGTTGGGGGTCAATCCAGACTAAAACTGGACCGGACTGTTGATCCGGACTATGGTCCGGACCGGATTGTCAAATCGGACTAAGATCCAGACTAAAACGGAAGCAGACTAAGCTAATACTAGTCCCGGACTGGTGAGAATGGATGGATGGATAACGGGTAGACCAGCTAGGGCATGGGGAAAACACCAGATATCGACATAGAGACACTTGGTGCTCTACAATGGGATACGAAACGGCTGTCTGACAGGTGTTCCGTGCAATGCCTTTCGTGCACATCGAGCCACCAGAGCCACTTCTGCCTTAATGAGATATCGCTCCCATTTAGTGATGGATGTGGATAAAGCGAGATCCAGATATCCTTGCTCAGCAAAGGCAATTACTTCTTCCTTTACACCTTGTTGGCAGACACGGACCAACGTTTCATTGAACTCTCTATTATGACCTAGTCCAGCTTCGGCCATTAGCTGGTTCATTTGCACGAAGAAGTCTTCTATCGTGCCACTTCCTTGTTTCAAGGTCATGAGTTTTTCATAGGTGTCTTTTCTTGCCGTAACAGGCATAAACTGGCTCTCTAATCCATGGTAGAACTCTGCCCATGTCTCCGTTCCCAACTTTGTTTCAAAGTAGAGGTCAGCAAAGCGTCTTGCTGGGTTCGCTTCTTCCCCTCCCATGAAGCTGAGCGCAATGATCTGGCGCTGGTCGTCTGTAGGCGCCTCATGGAACCCGAGGAAGTAGTTCCGAAGGGCGGTAGTCCAGGCTTTGAACTTGGCCTTGTCTCCTTTAAAGACAAAGGGCTTTGGCGCGTATGACTTTCCAAGAACGGGGCCCACAGGATGCGTCAGTTCCTGAGGTGGTAATATGGGCCTTCTGGGATCGGGATAATCTTCACTTCTCGGGCTATTGTCTCCAGAATCATAGGGGTTGCCAAGGGGTTTCTGAAGAAAAGTCTTGGACTGCCTTGCCTTCTTTGGTCATGGGAGATATACCTTCGGCATTGATGGGGGTTTGGCCCCTGGGCTCTCCTGACGAGCATGGCGTGGTGAATTATAGAGGCTTTCAGCTGGGAGTTCAGGCATGGCAGGTGGTTTCAGCGCCCTAGCACAAGAGTGTACGATGGGGTTTTCAAAGTATTTTTCTCGCTAATTTTCGTAGTGGACTTCGAAGGGGAGATTTTCATCTTCGTAAAGAAGAGGGGATCGAGAGCGAGTGGGAACGGGTTCTTTAACGATGATGGAGGCTTCTTCCCTTGACATCTCTAAAGGAGATCCTAAGGATATTCGCGGAGTCTGCTCGCTGCTAGGTCCTTCCGAAGAACTTCCTAGTGGGTGGGACCAAAGGCGGGAAAAGGGTTTAGGAGATCTTTCCAGATTTTCCTTCTTCGTCGGCAGTTTTCTTCTTACCGATTGAGGGGTAGATGGGATTAACCCGGTGACGAACTACCGCTTAACGCGCAGTACTACAACGTGACAATAACCGGTGGTCACACGAACCGTGGCAGTAGTGCACTAATCTGCCGGCAGCAACGTTATCCTTATTTAGACGGTGGACGACCATATATTCAACTGATAACCGTGTTTGTGGCTGCCCGTCAAGTGGTGCAAGTACTTTTCCGAGATGTCCTCTATTCCCTGAGGTCCAGGAAGCTCGTATTCAGTGAGCTAAGCTGTTTGAGAGAAACTAGCAGGAGCAAGGGCTCGACTGACTAGGCAAGTGGAATGTAAGAGGGTAGAGGTCAGGGAACACAAAGTGTGTCCAGCGACAAAAGTACGCTTGAATTATATCAAGACTCCAACTTAAGCGAAGAGCTCAAGAAAGAGAGAAAGGAAAAAGGATGAGAATTCAAGCATGCCATATCTAGTACAATACAAGGGCTTTATATACTTGTTTCTTACCCTATACCCTGATAAGGTGAGTATGTGAAAGAGAGGAGAAATGAGATAGTGACTACGTGAAGTGCATGAAAGAGTGAAAGGGAAATGGAAATGAGATTGTGAAAGATGTGAAATGTGAAGTGATAAAGTGGGTTAAAGTAGGGTCGTGACAATCATAGCTTAATGCTGGTCATTCTACTTGTTCTATTGACTCTTCTACTGGTCTCAGCATTGCTACTGCATCCAGACTTTGTTCCAAGAAGCATTCCAACCTTCAAAAGTCCACTGAAAGTCATTCATCAAAGCTTTCCCCCTCTAATATTTATCATGCTATTCATCTTATGTATTTTATCCCAAAAGGCAGAGAATGCAGTTCAAGTAACCAAAACTCTCTCAGGAATTACCAATCAGCCTCTTCATCCAAGCACCACATGTCAATACCTCAAAAAAGCTGGGATAAAAGCTGTAGTCAAGATTAAGCTGTCAGAATATAGATTTCTTGGCTTATACCCCTATCCTATCTATTCCTTTCCTTTATCTTATCTTTCCCTTTCTTATCTATCCTTGTTCCATTCCTGGTCCAGACCACTCCCTGTGATATCATAGCTTTGGTCAGCATTGCATTATTGCTACGTCATACCTATGTCACTCCATTTTAGGGCATAGAGCTTACCTTGGGCTTAGGGTTGGTTCAGGGTCTATGCTTCTCTTTCATCTCCATTTGCTTCCATTCCTCTCTTATCTATTAAACATGCCTTTCCCTTGTGTTCTGTCATCTTCTATTGTTACAGGGTTTCTTATGAGTTTAGGGTATAGACATGTGTATAGTAGTATTTAACCAGTATTCATAGAATATACCTACTCATACTTGGAATTCTCATCCTTTGGCTCTTGTCCTCACAAGACATTAGTCACTGCAGGCTTTCTTTGGTTGCTCATTTTGAGTCACTGAGGATTGATCCCTGATATAAAAAACCTCTACTCTCTGCCAAACATTATAAAGCACATTTGGACTTTGCCTATACCCATAAAGATTGAACCCTGGAAGACTGAAAGAAGGTGATACGGTCTGATGAGACCAAAATTAATTGTCTTGGCTCAGATGGACACAAATGGGCTTGGAAAAAGTCAGGAGAGAGGCTCAATAATAGACTGGTCCAAGAAATCTTGAAGTTTGGAGGAGATTTTGTAATGGTATGGGGCTGTATGACTTGGAAGGGAGTTGGCTATGCTTGCAAGATTGATGGTAGAATGGATGGGGACCTTTACCTTCAAATATTGAAGAATGAACTGCTCAATATCCTAGAGCATTATATTCTCAATTCTTCTGACATTATCTTTCAGCAGGACAATGACCCCAAGGAAGGTCAAGGAGTGGCTGAAAGACCAGGAATTTAGGATTATGGTATGGCCTGTACAATCTCCTGACTTGAACCCCATTGAACATCTCTGGGGCCACCTCAAAAGAAGGCTTGCAGAGTATGAAAACTCTCCTGAGGAGATTGAGGAGTTATAGAAGAGGATTGAGAAGGAGTGGTGGGATATACATAGCATCTGGGGAGTGTCAGAAATTGATTGAAAGCATGCCTAGGAGGGTTGAGGCAGTGCTTAAGGCCAAAGGAGGTCATACCAAGTACTGATATTTGCCAAATACCCTACTTAATATAAAAGGTGCAAAACTGTTACAATGACATATATGGATTAAAAAGGGTATATCTCCATAGCATCTACACAGGGTCACATGACTCAGGGACAACATTTGTAGCCAAGGGTTAGTCATTCCCATGCCTCCACCAAAGCTAAGCGAAATTCCCACACCCTCAGATACTACATCACATATACTACAAAAGTACCAAATATTGTAACAGTTTTGCATCTCACTGTAGCAGCAGAGTGAAGCAGACCTTGACAGCCAGTCACATATGTGTACAGGAATATACTGAGCTGTTCTTCAAGGGAAACATGTTAGGAGCACTCATATCCATGTGAGGTCAGCTTGCTGATCAGCTGCTCAAAAACATGTTTCTAGACACCAAGCTCACTTTGGATGTAATCTGGATGGCCATGAAGCAGTTCCTGGACCCACATTTTGCCAGTCAAGAGGAATATATGATAAGGAATGGGTCATGCACACTGTGGTGATGACATAGTGAGTTCTGTGATAATGCAAACATACTTTATCATCACTTGGCTAATCTGGCAATTTTGTTCAAGCAAGAGATGAATAATGAGGTCATCTGAGTCCTCCTCTATTTCTGTATCTGTTATGTTTGATCCTGAAGGGTTAAACATTGACTTGGCTAAGGACTGAGGACAAGGAGTGTGGTCAGTGTATACTATCACAAGACAAAGGACAAGGGACATAGTCTGCAAACAGCAGGGTCAAGGGTTCACCCAACAACTAGTTGGTGAAGGAATGAGGACTTCTACCCAACAGATGGTTAGTAAAAAGGACAAAGGACAAGGGTCTGAGCCAAGCACTCACTCAGGTGTAAAGCAAAGACACAAGAAGAGTAGATATATTTGCCAAGTAGGTCTAAGCTAAGGAGTTGGCTACCTACAAGGCAGGTTTATATACCAGAGGAAGACAAACATAGGAAAATGGAAAAAGACAAGAGACAAACATGACTGAGGAATCATATGAGTCAGGTAGCAAATAGCAGAAGGGACACAATGAGTAAGGCAGGAACTACAAGTCTGATATGAGAGAATCAGATGAGGAGATGTAAGTTCAATTGACTAATCAAGGGAAAGCAAAAGAAAATGAGAGAACCATAACAGTATCATCCTGGAAGCTGACATCAAGCTCAGGTGTTGAGGTAGAACTGGTAGTAGACATTGGGTGATATGCTAGAGTTTGGGCTCCGCTTCAATCTCCTAGCCTTGGGCTGTCCGAAAACCCGGGTTTTTCCTGCGGGACCTTGTTCCCGTCCGATGCCAAATTTTATAAGGTATGCTTACATATGTAAGCTGAATACCGAAGATGGACTTGATCCATTTACGCTTTATCACCACTGCTCTGTGTCCAATTCTTTGTCCGACACGGATATACAGGACTAGGGCACAAGGCATACCTACGTTTGTCATGAAATTTCAACAGGGTGGGCGGAGGGGATTCGGAGAGCTAATCAGAAGCGTCCTTTGGAACCCCCCCTAGCGCGTTAGAGTGGAGCAATGGTAAGTTTTCCAGCGACGCTTGATTGGGATTGATTGCAAATGGCATCAGCATGAAGCGTGAATGATGGTTGTCAGATCCGGTGGGTTATGGGATCTTGAGCGTGTATCACCATGAGGTTGTCGCGTAGATAACAAAACCCTTCTCATTCCCCATTTCGTACGGGCCACAAACATTTTTATGCTCTGAGGTACTTTATGACAACTGGTCCACGACCTTGATCGCCCATTTTTTTCTCTCAAACTAGCAAGCCATGCTAACCCTCAAGCCGTATACAGGTCCTCCTAAACTTGTCGTGGCGCTCGATGTTGGCACAACTCTGAGCGGCATTTCGTACTGTGTCCTTGAACCAGGACGAGTTCCCGAGATTCTTGCGGTCACGAGGAAAGTTCCTCGTTTCTTCCTATCGATCTAGCTTGACTTGCCTTAGATTTCCTGCGCAGGAACTGGTTCGTGGTGACGCCAAAGTACCATCTCTCTTGTATTACGACAACAGCGGCAATGTCAAGGCAGCTGGCGCTGAGGTGCTTGCAGAGAGCATTACTGAGGCGGCGTTAACTGAAGGGTGGACAAAGGCTGAATGGTCGGTTGTTGACCACACTGAGGCATTTGCAGAACCTGTGCTCATTCATGAATTCTAGCTGGAAACTCCATCTCGGTCCGAAGCAGTTGGTCTCTTCCATTAAATCGGACAATGATTTACTGCCACTCCCGCCTGGAAAATCTGCCGTCGACGTTCTCACAGATTTCATCAGGTATCTCTTCCAGTGCGCCAAGACCTACATTCAGGAACATCATCTCACATTAACATGGTCGACCATGGAGGATTCCATCGAGTATATTTTCGCCCATCCCAATGGCTGGGAAGGTGCGCAACAACAGCTGTATCGTCAGGCGATTGTGCGCGCCGGCCTTATCCCCATTACGCCCGAGGGGCAATCTCGTGTCCACCTGCTCACAGAAGGCGAAGCAAGCCTGTATTTTTGCATTTCAAATCTCCTTGACGCGGAGACAGCTAATCAGGCTACTCCTCGAGGAATCGTGGTCATCAATGCTGGTGGTGGGACCATCGATTTGAGTATGTATTCAATGACATCCAACCCGATCTCTTGCGAGGAAATTGCCCCAGCTGAGTGTACGTAGCTAATACTAGCCTCCGCCTTCCATTTATTCTGCCCTATGCCCTACCGCTTTTAGGTCGCCTACAGGGTTCAATCTTTGTTACTTGTAGGGCTAAGGGTCTATTACAACGTGGGTGGCCCGTTCCTTTTGTTTCCTTGCAAGTAACCAACCAGAGATACTCAAAAAAAACAGGAAAACTTGAAGGCTGGAAACACTCCAGCCCTGAAGACATGGATGAGTTTGTACGCGAATTCGACAAGTCAACGAAACTCGTTATCAAGAGTGATCAAGAACCGGCTTATGTCAGGGTTGCTGAACCCTGTGTCAGAGACGAGAAATATGACATTGCATCTGGGAAGCTGAAGCTGTCGGGGTAGGACTTTGTTTCTGCCATCACCACTGATCGTCTGATTTCATATCCTCTAGCGGGGAAGCCACTGCCCTGTTCAATTCCTCCATCGATGCCGTCATCAGTGCATTTGAGCAACAGCAGAAATCCGCTACGACACCAATTACTGTATGTTTTGCTTTTATTAAGTCGTCACGCTGAGCCAAATTTTCAGAGGGCATTTCTTGTTGGAGGCCTCGCAACGAACGACTGGTTCTGGGCTCAACTACGGTCGTACTTCAAGACCAAGAACATCGATATTTGCCGTCCGGACAATCATATGTGTGTACTTGTCCAACACATTCACAAACGTTTCTGACGCGTTTTCAGCAACAAGGCGGTCGCTAATGGAGCGGTATTATCCCACATTGGTCGTGATCCTCGTCTAGTCACCTTGCGAGTGGCACGCACTACATACGGTGTAGTTTGTGCACTGCGCGTTAAACCAAATAACGAAGAACACATTCGCAGGAAGCACAGATGGGAAGTAGATCCGAAAGGGGACTCTTACGTTCCAGGGTTCTTTGAAACGAAGGTTCACAAAGTAGGCCGCTCGTTGAAATGACTTGCGAATTATGATATAGTGTCGGTTCATATTGAAAGGGTGCTCGTGTCCGCGAAGAAATGGAATTTCGGGGAGCATATTCGCTTACAGAAAACAACCCAAAAGACTTTGGCGTGCAGACTGTGCGCCTTGTGTGCTATCGAGGCAATTTAACTGATCCCAGATGGATAGACCAAGATCAGTGTGAGTTGCTTCCCCTCTTTACCTCACATTGTCATACTGACATGGAATATTTCAGCATCTTTCTCCCCATTCTGTGCCATCTGCGTGGATCTCAGTGCAGCTATGGATGATCTGGTTGTGAAGGAAACGGCTGTTAGCCAGGTCTACTATCAATTAGACTATGACGTGATTGTACTGTTCGGGTATCCGGAACTTCAAGCACAGTTAGGCTGGAAGGGGAAGGTATGTCATGAAGTCAGTCGCCCTGCAGTTTGTTGATCGTACTCTGCTTTCCAGGAGGGATCGCGACGGTAAGTCCCCGTGAATCTGCATTGTCTTATCACCTGATTTGTGCCTCAGTGTCCCAGCGACGATTTTATTCGAGACATGAACGTCGGCCGTCCACTACATTGTAGCTTCTCCGTTATTACTGGCTGGTTCTTCTCATAATCAACAAATGTGCTCTGGCTGTACTTGCTGTCAACAACGGCGTGAGAGCTTTTTGTCTCGATAGGCGCGCGACTGCTTCGTAAGAATATGGCAAGTCTCAGAGCGTGTAGCGTTGGTGCATGTTAAAACTTTCGCTCGCCAGTCTTTTCCTGAAACATACATTGTGGATACGGAGGCAGATTCAGAGGATCTCAAACTATATCCAGTCGTCCCACCGAGACCCACGAACGTTCCGATGATATGGGGCAACAACACTATGCATTTTTCCACACATGCATGCCGGTCAATGCGCGATCCCGATACCTCCGATTGCTAAACTCGGCAAGTGGCGAACTTTGGGTGAACGCCTGGCGACCTATCAGTGAGCAAACACTGGGAGAAGAACTCTCCCTTTCGTTCTTCGATCTGCATACGCGGGGCTAACTGGTAGGGTAACGACAGCCGGACCTACTTTTACTCGCTGACGGGCTGGCGAAGTCTAGGCTGGGATTACCCCTATCTGGCATCACAGATGCTTCTAGCGATCCCTCTCCACCTCACCCGCCCACCAAAGTGTAAACGTCGTGTCATTCCGTAACCACCTGCGTCCATCTTTTGTTCTATCAAATCATCTGTCATTCACCCAGGCCAAGATCCAGGCCTAGTTCTCCGCCGTTATTGCCCCCCATGACGAGGTCCGATCCCGAAAAAGTGGAGGACATAGACATAGACATTGCTAGTGGTACGCAGAATTTGCAGACTTGTTCATCCATGTTATTGAACTTATCAGCACAAGCGGCAATTGAGATAGATGTCATGTCGCAGGAGGAGACCACCTCTCCAGATGACGCATTGGCTCCCTATGCCTTGGATTGGAAGGTGTCCGCCTTGGAAGACACGATCGAAGCCATGCGGACAAAGATGGGTACTTTTGAGAAGGAAACAGAGGTCAAGTTGGTTGCCTTGGAAAAGGTCATCGGAATGCCCTCGCCCTCCTTCTAGGATGTGATTGTCGGCGAGACGCACAAAATTATTCTTGCATCCCAGATCGTGCCACTCGCATACATAAACGCATATATCCTGGGTCCGGTTCAGAAGCTCAAGTTTTAATCTGCCATCTGCGTGCGTCTAGTCCACTATTAAGTCGGGTTCATTGACAGATAGGAATCCCCACATCGTCGTAGGAATGTATGAAAGTGTTGGCTGTGAGGCTGGTATACGAACTGGTGAACCGGTCAGCACCGTAGGTGACTGTTACTGTCCACCAGCTTCAACGAGACAAATCTTGACTACTGCTTCTCGTAACCATCAGCCAAGCACTTGCACGTGGGGCCATTAGCTTACATTACAGGTGACCGGACACCTTTCTGTAGTAACCAAGGCGGGGTCAAGGAGCGGCAACCCAGGCGAATACCTCATCCCTCCCTTTTGCAATTTCCCCCTTTCGACCAGAGCTCGAGTACGCAACTCGTAAACGCTCCGTAGCAAGCTCATCGAGCATCTCAACATTTTTCGGAGGGGTCGTGTTCGAGGGGGAGCTCGTCGCAAGCCGTGCGTCCTGTGCAATACGTCTCGTACACTACGTAAAATCATCGTCACCCTCTCAGTCAAAAAATAGCGCATCGAAAGTACCCACGAGCTTGACACCATACCAGGCACGCACGGTGATCCCAAGGGGTGTCGATTCGACAAGTGACTCAGAATCATCGCCGTCGGTCATGTCGACTACTGTGAGAAACATCTTGATCGAGAGCGGCAGGTCGCCAGACGTGTAGGCCGTTTCTGCCGCCTGCAGAACATAGAATGGGTTCTGTGGTGCAAGCAAGAGAACATGCATCAGTGACTGCAGAGAATATTCGTATCTGTCCAGTTCGTTAGTGCGAATAGACTAGGCTGACGTCACGAGGAATGGAACCCTACTGATTGCATGTCGCATACATGTCCGCCAGCTCGAGCCAGCCTTCGACGTCGGTATAGAACGTGTCAAGGTACTGCGAGAGTTCGTGAACGGCCTTGTCAATCTTGCCTGTTCGTCGGAATATCGAGATGCGGCGCTTCCATATCGGCTTCGAAAAGAAAGACAAAAATGAGAATACGACACACATTCGATCAACTGGCCCACATACCGCATTGGTAGGATCCGCTTCCAACAGTTCAGTATAGTACTTGAGAGCAACTTCAGGCGGTTCCGTGGCTTCCATGCGAATTCCTGTGAGGCAGTCTACTCGTGGTGAATCTGGGAACTTGTCGCTGAGCCTCCGGAGGCATTCCTGGCATCACAGAGGGTATACGTGATCGTAGTCGTCCGGACCCAGGGAAATGGACATACGTCTGCAACATTCAACCGTCCTACATCTATTGCAGCGAGTGCAAGCTGTTCCAGAAACGCCCAACCTGTCCATATGTATGTGAATACAAGTGTAAGTGACGTGGGAGTCATTGGGACGTACTGTCGTCTCCCATTTTACGAAGAACATTATTTTTGAGTAGGGGCGCGCCTTTTTCGAAGATGTCCTGGGATGCACGCGTGCTGTGTGCGCGGTAGGTAGCGAGTTGGTCCAAGGTAGACTGGACGCTCATTGTGAGATGTGTTTAAGTCCTTTACGTAATTCGCTGCCAACTGCGTCTTGATCACGTCGTCGACAATGAGATTTACCTGTCTCTCATACCGTTCATCCTCAGTGATTATGGATGATAAGGGCATTCGCAGTCTGTTTCACTCTCGCTCGGCATTGCCCACAGCACTTGGAGAGCGGCAACTCGGACGACGCGACCAATCTTTGACCTATGAAGAGACACTCCCCAGGATACTTCGTGCGTTCTTCAGCCTGTTCATTGATCACATGTTTGAGCCTCCTTTGTCCGCACACGCGGCGACAAACTCGCCAACACTAAGGTCCTATCATCCTCACTTAGTAGTCCGTCCTAGGATGCCCAGTTGTCGGTCGTGAATATGATTTTCATGTAAGATCGCACCGACGCATGTTTCTTGCCAACCCCGGTCTCCCACCTGCACCTATGCGACGTGCCCCTGCTTTCGTTGTCCCTTCTGCATATCCATACTCATCGCCATTCGCGGTGCTTACATCAAAATGAGCCCCGTCTTCCAAGGAATCGTTCCCCCAATGCGGTTGGTGATCACATCGCTCTCTTGTTTTTGTACTGACGCTCCCGGAGTCACTGTATCCAGTATCATCTAATCATTCTCAGAGTTCATCTGGTGCCATGTCGCAGTTCTCCCCTCCGAAGGCTGGTCCATGGGAACACCCCGACACTGGCGAATCACACAAGAGTATTCCAACACTCAAAAGGTGGCTACAGGCAAGGTTTAAGAAGAGTAACAAGAAACAAGATTCACATGAGCCCGATCAAGTTTCTAAGGAGTTGCGTCTGCCTGCCGATTTTCGATCTCATTCCCAATCTTCAGTAAGACTGAATGTTGCCAATGAGGGACCTTCCACGATGGCTGCAGGTCAACGAGTGCGAGTGAGTGCTCTTGATAGACGTTCAGATGCAGTGTGCTTAACATACCCTCTCAGCGAGCGGTCGCAAAACCCGTTACGACGTCCAAGGTTTTTTTTTTGTTCTGATCTCGAGCGCTACTGCTTATCTTACGTCACAGCACGGAAAAGCCCCGAAAGCTCAGGCTCCTGGTCATCCAAATAAAGGTGTCTCTCCTGGCCAACAAAGCTCTAGGGATTCAAGTGGAGCAGGCCCAGTATGTCCCTGGTTCTATTTATTTTTGAGTATTGGCATCTATCCTGTATCATAGAGTAAAACAGCTACTTAGGCTTACATTTTTAGACTTGCAATGAATCAGCATCAACGAGAATCAAGCAACGCTACTATTTCGCCCACTCTCCCCGCACGGACGGGACACATTGATCAAGGCGATTTGAGGCATACGTGTAGACACCAAGTGTCGAGGTCGTCCGTGCGGTTCTTTAGTTCGTGTCGCCCCGCGGCATTGTCGCGAGTCCTGCCTGGCCCTTCTATGGTCGAGCCCGCCCGGATACCCACTCCACGGCTAGCGAGAGTCAATGTGGATGCGGGGGCTGGGATTGGAGGGTAGCGTCTGATCGACTCCAGCTATTGCAAAGCCAAAAGAACGTCGACCAAGACGTGGACGTGCGTTGGGCTGTAGCGTTCCTCATCTTTCGATGTTCATTGCAGATGCGGGCAGAATGTGCCTGAATAATGGAGTGATGCATTGCCGATCAGCACAAGTCAATATCAGTCCGTGGAAGAGACGGATAGATACATCCGAGCACACGATTCATTGGAGCAAGGTAAAAGGTGATAACATCAACAGTATACTAAACCGTCCACGGTGAACATGAAGAGCGAATGTATGCGTACACTGTCACGAGATCTTTGAAGACATCAAAATGAGAACGAGGAACGATAAAGAAATAGGAGGCAGACTCCCAAGGCCTCACTGCCGGATCATACCTTCACCCTCTTGGCTGCTCTTCTTGCCTTGTGGTCGCCCCCACTACAGGTAGACAGTTTCTTTACAGTGCCATTGCCATCTACGGCTTTGTTTGTTTCTCCCCTGACCCTGGCCGCCTTTCGAAGGACGCTTGGTTTTTTCCCTTCTCCTGTAGCAGAGTCGGAAAACGCATCTCGCATCACCCTGCGCTCTTTCTCGGCGAGGAGGATGCTTGCTTTCGCAACAGTGCGCGCAACGTGGGGTGGAATTCCTCCTCTAGGTGCTTTAGCATGTCTCGCGGTAGGAACACCACCCGCCGCAGGAAAAGAGGGCAGATATGGACGAGACCTTGAGGTATTCGTGCGGGGTATTGTGGCCGTCTGGCCAGGCACGTCCGAGTTGATTCGCAGCACGGACCGGGCGCGGACCGGTTCAAGAATAGCGCGTGTTGGAAGTTGCACCGGCTGAGGCAAGAGAGATACACTCCTAGTGGGATCGCCAGTTGTCTTGTCGGTCGTGCATATAGGGGGAGCGGGGCACGTTGCTAGCCAAGGAGGAATCCATACGTCCCTCGGTGCCTGGGGGAGCATAAGACTATCGTCGAGATCAAGGAACTGGGATCTGTTGGGAGGCGACCATCCTCGAAGTATTGAAGCCCTGGGAGGCTTTGCTTCGGCTTGGACCTGATTGTCGTCCTTCGAAAGATGCGTCGGGTCACTGGGAATATTTGCGCTTGCATCAGACGCAGGGCACATCGGCGCCGATCCGTACGGGTCAACTTCCTGGACGTGGGTGTGGCCCGGGGTCACCGACAGCGCGGAATTTGGCAGGGATAGGGAACTCTCTTCGGCGGTCGGCGTGGGCACGATCGCGGTGAGTATATCTTCCAGTCCCATCTCGGGGAGTGTGATGGGTTCCTCTTCGCATGGCCAGATGTGCGTGATCGTGCGAGTGAATTCGAACTCGCGTGCAATGTCGAGGAGGTCGTCAAAGTTGAGTGGAGCGAGAGGTTCTTCTTGTAGATGGGTGGTGCCGGGGGGCGTGTGCATATCGAAAGGGAAGGTGGTGTAGCTCACATCCGAAAGCATGTCGACAGCAGGGGAGGCGGAGGCGGAGAGAGAAGGACAGGGCGGGCATTTGTCAAGGGCTGCCTAGCCGTCAGCCGTCGTGTGCTGCTTCCCTCGACATGACGTAGGATATGTGACAGTTTAGCACGGCCTTATGGTCCAGAGGTACGATACTTGCTTTGGGTGCAAATTGCAAGTGACCTGGGTTCGATTCCCAGTGAGGCCCGTTTTTTGACCACACTGATGAGCTTTCGGTCCCAAACGAATGGAGAGAGTAGTACTACTGTCTCTCCCTTTTTTTTTTTTTAGCTTGTTCGTCGAGCTTGCCGTTGTCGAATTTGCCTCCGATGTGGCCAACTACCGGCGTGGGAAAACGATTTGAATGGCCAAAGTTAGCCGCGTTACTTTAATAGTGGGACTCTTCCTGCCCTTGTCGCCGTCCGGTCCAGCTGTCTGCCTCGTTTCTTCCCTCCCTCCTTCGTGCCCTCGTCGCAACCACATCTCCGCCGGCCCGTCCTCCACTCCCTTGCTTCAAGTTTCGTCGTCCCCGTAGTCGCTGACAACAGCCCATGAACAGGCAGTCGACGGGGATGAGCCTGCAACAGCGGCTCGAGGCCGTCATCGACCTCACCGCTCTATCCCCCATCTCGGACGATGTCATCGTCACCTGTCTGCGCGAGCGCTTCATGTCTGATAACATCTACACCAGTGTCGGTCCCTCTGCCATCGTCGCTGTCAATCCCCACAAATACATCCCTTCAAATGCTGACTCGATTCTCCAAAAATACGCTGCAGACTACCGGGACACGTCTGAGAACAAGGTCCCGCTCCCGCCCCACATCTTCCAGCTCGCCAACAATGCCTACTACCACCTGAGGCGTACAGCCCAGGACCAGTCCCTCATCTTTAGGTACGGTTTTTTTTTTTTTTTTCAGTCTCTGCTTGGTTGCTAACATTGTATTGATTTGTAGTGGTGAGACTGGCAGTGGAAAGTCGGAAAGCCGCCGACTCGCCATCAAGACGTTACTCGAGCTGTCTGTTTCTACCCCGGGAAAAAAGGGCGCCAAGCTTGCCACTCAGGTGCCCGCAGCGGAGTTCGTCATAGAGTCCTTTGGGAACGCTCGCACTCTCTTCAATCCGAATGCCTCTCGCTTCGGAAAGTATACAGAGCTCCAGTTCACCGACAAAGGACGCCTATGTGGTATCAAGTCGCTTGACTACTATCTCGAACGCAACCGGGTGGCGGCTGTGCCATCCGGTGAGCGAAATTTCCATATATTCTATTACCTGATGGCTGGCGCATCGTCAGAAGAACGTCAACATCTGCACCTTACTGACAAGACCCAGTACCGATATCTCGGCCATCGTGGTGGTGCAGGTGTCCGGTCTAACGGTGTCCGCGACGATGATACCAATCGTTTCGAACAGCTCAAATCAGCGCTCAAGTCCGTCGGCTTATCCAAGCGACACGTCGCTCAAACATGCCAGCTCATCGCAGCTATTCTGCACCTGGGCAATCTTGAGTTCACCATTGACCGTGGTCGTGACGTGGATGCAGCTGTCGTTCGTAATGTGGATACTCTCGAAATTGTTGCCGAGTTTCTTGGTGTACAGCCTCAAGCGCTGGAGAATTCGCTTGCTTACAAGACAAAGCTCGTTAAGAAGGAGCTCTGCACTGTCTTCCTCGACCCTGATGGTGCCTCCGACAACCGTGACGACCTTTCCAAGACCCTCTACTCTCTTCTTTTCGCCTGGCTGAACGAGTACATTAACCAACGCCTCTGTCGCGATGACTTTGACACCTTCATCGGCCTTTTTGACCTTCCAGGCCCACAAAACATGACGAGCCGGCCCAATTCCCTCGATCAATTTTGTATCAACTTCGCCAATGAGCGTTTACAGAGTTTTGTGCAGAAGCGTACCTTCGAGTCCCATGTCGAAGAGTACCGGACGGAGGGCATCTCTCATTTTGTCCCCTCGGTGCCATATTTCGACAACGCCGAGTGCGTTCGGCTTCTGCAAAACAAACCTGGAGGTCTCATTCACATCATGGATGACCAGGCCCGCCGATCGCACAAGAAGACGGACCACACGATGGTGGAGGCTTTCGGCAAACGTTGGGGTAATCATTCGTCCTTCAAGGTCGGAGCAGCTGATCGGTCGGGCTGCCCGACCTTCACTGTCAATCACTTCAACGGCCCTGTTACTTATTCCTCCGAGGGCTTTCTTGACCGTAACCTTGATTCCCTCAACCCTGACTTCGTCTCTCTTTTGCGCGGTTCTAGCGCTGGTGTTGCAGATGGCGCGGAAGGGGCTGGATCAATCAATTCTTTCGTTAAAGGTCTTTTCTCAGGCAAAGTGATTGCGACTCAGGCACACCCTAAAAACGAGGACACTATCGTCTCCGCCCAGCAGCCGGTCAAGCCAATGCGTGCCCCGTCAACGCGCCGTAAGGGTACTATCAAGCGAATGCCACCACTCCGCGAAGATGGTGCGGTCGAAGAACATGATCGGGAGGAGGAAGACACGGCGAACTCTTCCTCGAGTCTAATGCCATGCGTGGCTGGCGAATTCAGGGCTGCTCTAGACACTCTGTTCGAGACGCTATCGGGTACGCAGTCCTGGTTCGTCTTCTGCGTGAATTCCAACGACTCCCAATTACCCAATCAGTTGGAGGGCCGGAGCGTGAAGGGCCAAGTTCGGAGCATGGGTTTGACTGAGATTTCGAAGAGGAACGTAAATGTCTTTGAGGTGGGGCTAACCCCAAACGAATTCTGTACTCGGTATCAGGAGCCAATGGTGAAGATGGGCATTGTGGATGGCTCAGCAAAGGAGAAGGTCGAGCAGACAAGGAATGCCATGGGCTTACGGGAGGTTGATATAGCTCTTGGGGAATATAAGGTAATTTTCAAGCCTCTACTCGTCATGGAATGTAAGGATCTCATTGTTTAACCATTACATAGGTCTTCTTGTCGCAAGCTGCGTTCCATCCTCTCGAGGACCGTATACGTGCCCTTGATGTGGAGGAGCAGAAACGAAATCGTCTGCGCGACGCAGAGGCAGAGGCCGGTATTGACGTTCGCTCAGTAGGCGATCCTTATGCTCCCTACGCATCCCCAGGACTTCCCCCAGACGAATACACGGATCCATTCAACCAAGTATCTTCCCAGTCGCATGTTCCACTGGTAGCCGACGCCTCTCCATTCCAACGCCAGGATCTCTACGACGATGAATACGAGGACCGCAAATCGTTCCGTTCCGACGATTTTGACAATCGGAGTCGGCTGACATCCAACCGAGAAGAGACCAACTCAAATTACGGTTCCGAGTCTTACGCGCCTTCCAGGAACATGTTCCATAATGCTGACAAGGAAGGATTAATAGCCAAAGAGACTTTGGCAGGTGAAATCATGGAGAATGAGACAACAGAAGTCGTCAAAGAGACATCAGCGCGGCGACGCTGGGTCTTACTGTGCTGGCTCCTTACCTGGTGGATACCATCCATCTTCCTCAAGTGGTTCGGTCGAATGAAGCGTCAAGACGTTCGTCAAGCATGGAGGGAGAAGCTTGCGCTGAATATGATCATTTGGTTCTTCTGCGGTTGTGCGGTCTTCGTTATTGCCATCTTGCAGCTCATTATCTGTCCGACGGAGCACGTTTTCAGTGCATCGGAGCTTGCGTCGCATTCGTATACTAACTCGCCAAACAACGTCTACACTGCAATCCGTGGGGAGGTATTCGACCTCACGCAAGTCGCGGCGACACACCAGAGAGTCGTCACTGTCATTCCTACGAAGACAGTTTTGCAGTATGGTGGTATGGATGCTTCCAAGTTGTTCCCTGTTCAGGTGCGCCATCCGCTTTGTCTGTATCACCAGCTACTCATGGCCTTGGTAGGTCAGCGCCCTTTGCAACGGTGTTTCTGGTTCTGTCAGTCCATGGGTTCAGCTTTCTGCAGCGAACACGACGGATCCTAACGCGCAATACCACGACTTCCGCGCGGTCACCAATGACTCACGACCCGATTGGTACTTTGAGAGCATGACCGTCATGCGTTGGAATAACCGTGTTGGCTACATGGGTTACACCCCTCACGAGTTGAGCAGCATGGCAAACTCGGGACACTCTGTCGGTATCTACGATGGTCTTGTCTACGATATGACAGATTATGTCAGCTACGGCCCCTCCGTTCAAGGGCCGAGTGGCGAACAGGCTCCCGGCGATGTCGGTTCACAGTTCATGGATGGTAGCCTTGTCAACCTGTTTAAGTACAGCTCGGGCCAGGACCTCACGAAAGCGATCAATAACCTCAACATCGATTCTGGAACGCTCGCTGCGCAGAAGACGTGCCTCCGAAACTTATTCCTCATTGGCATGGTGGACAATCGAAATTCCCCCCAATGTTTGTTCTCCCAATACATTCTCCTCGCGTTGTCGATTATGATGGTCAGCATTATCGCGTTCAAGTTTATTGCCTCGATCAACTTTGGCTCGTCTCGTGCACCAGAAGACCACGACAAATTCGTGATTTGCCAAGTACCTTGTTACACTGAAGGGGAGGTCTCGCTCCGTCGCACCATTGACTCGCTCGCCCAGCTCAAGTATGACGACAAACGTAAATTGATTCTGGTCGTCTGTGATGGCAACATTGTTGGTTCTGGCAACGACCGGCCTACACCCCGTATCGTGCTCGACATTCTTGGTGCAGATCCCAACTACGATCCTGAGCCGTTGAGCTTCGTGTCGCTGGGCGAGGGTGCTCGACAACACAACATGGGCAAGATATACTCTGGGCTGTATGAGTGTGCAGGTCACGTCGTGCCTTATCTCGTGGTTGTCAAAGTCGGCAAGCCGACGGAGAGGTCGCGACCTGGCAACCGAGGAAAGCGAGACTCGCAAATGGTCATTATGCACTTCTTGAACAAGGTACGTTTGTGCCCATGAGAGCACGTATGCCAGTGGCTGACGTGTGAGAATGGAATAGGTGCATTTCAACTCCCCCATGAACCCGCTAGAGCTGGAGATGTTCCACCAAATCAAGAATGTGATCGGTGTTAACCCAACGTTTTATGAGTATCTGTTCACGATTGATGCTGATACCACCGTGGATCCACTCTCTCTGAACCGACTGATTTCTGCGTATGTCGCATCCTTCTTCATAGTAACTGTTGCTTATCCACGATTCCCGTTGCAGTATGGTTCACGACAAGAAGGTACTCGGTGTTTGCGGGGAGACGACACTTTCCAACGCGAAGCAATCCATCATCACGATGATGCAGGTCTACGAGTACTTTATCTCGCATCACATGGCTAAGGCTTTCGAGTCCCTATTCGGTTCCGTCACTTGTTTGCCCGGTTGTTTCACCCTCTTCCGTCTCCGATCGGCCGATACCCACAAGCCTCTGTTGATCTCGAACCAGATGGTCTCGGATTACTCTCAGAACCGCGTCGACACGCTGCATATGAAGAATCTGCTGCACCTCGGAGAGGATCGATATCTGACAACGCTCCTATTGAAACATTTCCCCTTGCACAAGACGCAGTTCGTCCGCGACGCCCATGCATATACGGTCGCGCCAGATGACTACAAGATTTTACTTTCGCAACGACGTCGTTGGATCAACTCGACGATCCACAACTTGGGAGAGTTGATGTTCTTAGATCAACTATGCGGTTTTTGCTGTTTCTCCATGAGATTTATTGTCATGATGGATTTGGTGTCGACAATAATTCAACCCGTCACAGTGGCTTATGTGAGTATCTTATGTTGGTTTGACTGCGTTGCTCATGCATATTGTGGAATAGATCGTTTACCTGATCGTTTCGGTCGCGTACGAGGGAAAGACTGTTCCTGTGATCTCGCTCATCATGATTGGTGCTGTGTATGGTCTCCAAGCTCTCGTGTTCATCCTCCGACGGAAGTGGGACATGGTTGGATGGATGGTGTTTTATATTCTCGCCATTCCCATCTTTTCATTCATGCTCCCGATCTACGCTTTTTGGTGCATGGACGACTTCTCGTGGGGTGCGACGCGTGTTGTGCTCGGAGAGTCTGGCAAGAAGATTATCGTGCACGTACGTTGGATCCATGTCTTGTATCTGCATTTATACTAATGCGGTGGTTCGATAGGACGAAGGCAAATTCGATCCCCGTGCAATCCCCCTCAAGACATGGAACGACTACGAGAACGAGCTGTGGGACAAGGAGTCCAACCACTCCATCGGTTCCTGGGTACCTCCTGGTCATCAATTCAAAGAAGGCTACGCCGAGTCACGGACTACATCGCTATACGGACACGAGACGTTCTATGAACCCCGCAGCCATTCTCCCGCGCCGTCGCAACAATTCGGCATGTTACCTCCCGTTGGTTACCAATCTGGCCGTGGCACACCCATGTCGCAGCTCCGCCCGTTGAGCGACGCGGGCATGCTCTACGCCTCCCAATCAATGGGAATGGGCTCGCGACCACCGACGAGCTACTTTGACGCGCCACCTGTGCACAGCCCGACCCAACTCGTGGATTATGGTTCCGGTGTACCAAGTGATGCGGACCTCGAGCGGAGCGTTGAGGAAATCTTGCGATCTGCGGATTTGAACACGGTGACGAAACGAGAGATCCGGAGGGTGCTTGAGGAGCGGTTCGGGATGGACCTCACACCAAGGAAATCCACGATCAACGCTGCGATTGACAGAGTGCTGCTGAGCCACTCTTGAGGGTCCTCCGCTAAATTGAATCCCATATGCGAGTATCTGTATCCCTTGGGGCACGGACGGACGTGTAGAATCATTGGACCTAGTCGGATCTAAGCATGCAAGTTACCCTTGAGGAAAGCCGTCTTTCGAATGCTGACGCTTTTTATCGTATTCCCTTGGTCTTATACGTTATGGCTACAAATCTGTTGCATTGATCGGACATTCTTTCATTTTCATTCTTCTCGTTTTCTCCCTCTACTATACGCTGGACTGGCGACTGCTACGCGCTCGCTACGCATACATCTCATACCTACTGCACTCGCTACTTGGACTTGATCTTCCCTCTTTCACGCGACAATATTCCGACGCTGTGACAACAACAAATCCGGATTTGTGTTCGTTCGACTCCAAGCTGCGACGTAAGGTGCCGGGTTCGCCTTGCCAAGAAGTGCCCGGTTTCTGAGTCCCAAGAGAAGGGTCAGTCCCACGTTCGGCCTGTCTACCAGAGAATTACCATGCATGTCGTTGTGACTGCCAAACAAACAGCAAATAATTGTCCTTTCCATCTGCGTAGTCATCGCAATGGTCAGCTAGACACCAGATGAGTTCCCTAGTTCTTGGTTTCCATTTTTGTCGCCCTTCCGAGTTCCCGCACCCTTTCATTGCCGCCATATGAACCTCGGGGGCAAGGACCACCTGCCATAACACTGCCAACACTGGCGGACAAGTGCCACCACTACTACGCTAGTCTGGGCCCTCTGATCCGATCCAGGCAGCTAAACCTTAGATCGGACTTGTCGATATAATGGATTAAGACCGTTCCTATGGAAAACACACACCCACTAATAGTAGTATTCGTCCCGGCATACCTAAAGCGGATATGCCGTGCCACCTCCAGCCACGTCCAGTGTCGGTTCTTGGAAAGGCTTATACTAGGAGTTTACCACTGGAACCGGCGATTGTCAGGCCACTACACATCACTGCCTCTCGACATGACCTATTTAAATCGTAGCGCGAAAGTGAGATATCCTCCTAGTCCTATATGTCCCTGGTTCGTTGCCCCTCATAACCAAAGTCATGTCAGACAACCTGGAGCAGACCTTGATAGCACTCTACCAGAACAACTACGCCTCCCGTGAGCTCGGTCACCTCTTTAGTCGATTGGTCTCATCGGTGGACAGTTGCGATTGTGACCGCCGTCGGATACGATTATGGTCAGTCATATATTCTGTTGTTCGTATCGTTATGCTGACGCAAATGCTACACCCGCGTGATTTAGTCCTCACGCTTCCTAACGAGGTATCGTGATGTTCCTTATCTGCTTAGGGTTTTCCCGACTGAACAGTCTGTATAGATAGAATATATTTGGGTCTGTAAAGAACTTGATCACATGACAGGTTGCTGACGAAAATCATAGAACCAGCCCTGGACGTGGGTGTCTTTCCTGTTCCTTCTCGTGTGTATTGCACTTTGAACAAACTGGCTTGTAAGAGTGGGCTAATATTATGTCTCATAGGTGCGGTACCTTGGATGCTATTCCGCTATGTGAGTTAATCGTATCACATCATGAATACACATTCTAAATCGATTATCAGAGCCATATCTTTCAGTATGTGAGAGATCAGATGCACGGTTGAATCGGTTCCGCTGACAAGCGGCATTGAAGATGGGACTATCTTCACACCTGTGGCTGGAGAGGTAAGGATCTTCTCAGAAATCGTTTATGATGTCGATCACTCAATATTTATAGGCGTAGGTATGGTCCACTCGCGCTATCATGCAAGTGATTGACATTTTCAAACAGATGTAAGTACAAGCATTGAAACACATTCATATTTCCGTTCACCGTAATTACCTCCAGGTTACACAATCTATGTTCTAAATCAATTCACATTTCTTTTTTTCATTGCTGCCGCCCATAGTAAGTCATATTTCCAACCTTTTCTCCAACTGCTAAAATTCAACGGAAAATCAGCGGTGATGTTTCTTTGTGTGTGGGCGATGTACCGCACGTCGCGGCTGATTCTTGTCATACTCCTCGTGATCTTCGTCCTGTACATCGTCCTGATTACTACTCTCACTGTTGTCATGAATATTCCGAAGAACGTATCAAGTAAGTCAGCTTGTGTTGCACGCTGCCAAGATTGAACATCATTCTCTGTTCACCTGATTAGCGAATACCACCCAAGTGCTGGACTTTTCATTCTGTAGAAATTTCTCTACCTTATACCCCTGGACCCGATACGCCGCAATCCTACTGTTTATTCCGAGTGCGGTGGTCTGTATTTTGATGGTCATCCAGTTTGTTCGACAATCGGTTCAAATGTACAGAGTATCAAGGCGGTGGCGAGCTAACCGGCTCATGAACCTGCTCGTCAGACAAGGGATCTTTCACTTTTTAGTGTAGGTCATCATTTCTGCATTCCAGCTCAACAAGGCATACTGATCATGATATTCATGGTAGCACACTGGCATTCAGCCTTATCAACCTCCCGGGTCGGTGTCCCGACACTCACCCTCTTACGGTAAAAGGGCTGGCTGTTGCGCTGTCCGTCACTAGTAGTATCCTTCTATTCACCCTCACTCCTCATTTCATCTTGAACATGCGCGCGCTATGTGCTCGTGACCATCAGGGGCAGTGGGACCATGGGATCGACACGGAGTTCGGCCTCTTGTCGCTGTCCTGTTCAATCATGAGCGTGATGGTGTTCGCAGATATCGAGCGAAATGCGGGGTCAGAACCAGAGAAAGAGACGCAGATGGACGAGGGCTATTCGTCTCACTTGGAGTGGCAGTACTAGATATCAAGGGGGTGTTTGCAGGGTCAACGAGATACCCACTGGGACTATTGAATATGTAAGAATAGCACCCATGTATACTTGCAGTGACTTTTGAACACTTGGCCAACATACGATTTGGAACCACCATCTAGAGTAATCATCAGTGCTAGCTCGCCTTGAGTGAAATGCCGAGACTCTTTCTCTCACATGACGGATCAATGGGACGAAAGAAAACAAGATCCTCGTCCGATCGAAAACCCGGAAAGGAACGAGTGCGAGAATGAATGGTGGGAGAGGAGGCCAACCTGGCTTCGATCAATCCGGGGGCTAGCTCCCTCGTCCTGCCAACAATATAACAGAGATCCTGTACATTTTCCTGCCACCTGGTAGGATATCGATTTGACCTGACCCATGAACGACGCTGGTGTGTGATAGCACGTCTCACGATGGATTTATATCAGGTGGAGCTCAGATTGGGGTGGATATTGGCATTCATTTTCAATTCTATACTTCTCAGTACATCGCTGCATTGCAGTGAGGTAACCTCTAAAAATTAATGCCAATGGATTTGGTCGGACTTATTTGGGTGATCTGTAGTGCTGACCTGCACCCTTTTCGCAGCGGAATCAGGACTCTGGTCTGGTCTTCACCATCACCCCCATTACTGCATGCCACTGACAAGTGTTCCAGCTGTCAGTCCAATCCAGTTACCAATTTGCAGAGAGTGATTAACCCTGATGAGGTAGGGATGAGAAAGTCGATGGCCAGGTTCCAAGGGCTCGCTGCACGTCTCGGGTAGTTGTTAACCGACACCTACTGTCGAGGACAATTCCAACCATGAAGGTGGCAAGTCGGTCGGATGAGCCCAGGTTTTTGACAGTGTGGGAGTGTTCGACGTTGCGTCCCCTTCATTTTCCTTCTTGCCTGTATCCCCTTTGCAGGTTGTACTCCAAGGTCTGAAGCCAGCGGGACAGCATCACTAACCACCGGTATCTAACATTGATTGACGAGGATTAAATTCACATCAGGGCTTATCGTTTGCACAAGTGATCGCATTACTTCTCTGTGGAATGCCCTCCGATCCCTGTAGCGCGAACGTCGGCAGTGCTCGCGGTAGTGTCGAGACTCACAGCAGCCAGATCTGCTCCAGAGCCTTGGTAATGAGGAGACGGAGGATGCCTATAAGTTTCAGTGAAAGAGGCTGTCCCTTTGTTCAATAGGCTACGTGACCCCCGGGCAAAGAGCTGGCTCCGGACCACTGTGCTGCACTATGATCCATGTTGTAATGGCATTAGGATTAAGCCATTAGGACCAAACAGATACAAGCCGCATCCGGCAGAGCATGCCGACTGAGTAAACCAGCACGATCGTAATGAGTAATCTCAGACAAGAGGTAGCACAGTATAATAGAGGGACCGCCCAATAGGAGTCCCCAGTCTGAATCTCTCAGCTGGGCCCCCATCGTCTGTTGTGGTCCGAGAACCTTAGTCCCTTCACTCTATTCTAACAATCCATATGGGGTTATTTGGTACATGTGGTTTATGTCACCAACTGGTAATGTACCAGCCAGTCTCACCTGTCCCGCACGCCGGTTCTCAGCTCGAGTGTGGATTCCGTGGGCCAACCACTTTACTGAAGACTTGAATAGCTAAGTCTCCTCTTTGTCTTGTGTTATCCGCTAATTTTTGCGACTGGTTAGTCTTCTTGATACTATTCAAAAGTTTTCTTCCATGATTTCTTTTTTGGTATAGTGCAATTATTGATGTTTTGTCGAATCGTAACACTTGAATGGTCGGCCCGGGCGTACTAAGAGTCGTCAAGCGATAACGTTACACAATCGTCTTTGTAGCAGATTGGCGGCTACTGCAGGTGACAAACCGAAAAGCAGATTTCCACACGGTTTCCGTTACGTGACTTAGCAATTTCCCTCTTTGCTGGCCATCCTCCAATCACAACTCCCGAATGGCCGGTGTCAGAGCCGTCAAGCAACAAATTTACACAATTGCCTTTGCAGATGGCGGTCTACTGCAGTGGTACTACACGCACCGGCGCTTACAGAGGCTAGTAAATTAGCTCAACTCACTGCACCATTGCCGAGGTGATCAAACGCTGGTTGAGCAGGGTCGTACGAGATAGTATGTGGCAGAAATGTGGGCCGAACGTAACCTCTTTCAATCGGATCCAAGTTCCTGAAGTGAAGAGCCGAGAACATATAAAAGGGCCCACTCTGGTCCCAAAGTTCCCATCTCATCTCATATCTTGAACATGTTGGCTCGTCCTACTTTGGTCTTCGCTGCACTGCTCGCTATGGTTGGCGCTTTTGCTGCTGCCGACGGCAGCTGCAAAACAGTGTGCTGCACATCTGCTGGTGATGTATGTCGTATTCTCGTTCGCTGTTGGGATATACTCACAGTTGTCCTAACAGGTTAACTCTGGTTGGGAGGGATCGGGCTGTAAAGCTATTGCGTCCAGTGATAAATGCTCTCACACCAAGCTCTGCTGCAATTATTTCGTGAGTACCTGGGTCTATTATCATTTGTGGAAAGGTCGTCTGAGACATGTCTTGCAGGATGCCACTCAGGGTGCCGCAGCTGAGTGTGCTTCACCAATCACGTCTTAAGTGCATGCTTGCACTTTATGGTCAAGGGGGGAACTGGGTGATACTGCAGAGGAGTGTTCCTATTGTGGTGTGATCATTGGACCTTGAGGTGGTTGTTCTTACCTTTTGTCATGTTTATGAGGGATCTGGATTCTGAAAATGGAGTTTGATATCTCTCAACTTGACTGATTGCTGTGAACCACTCTTGGGGTTGGGTTGACTGCTTGGACATCATATTATATGGATTATGTGTTACAGTGGGCTGTGGGTCTAAAATGGATGCTGACAACCATGGTTCCTTCGAGCTAAGTTGCTTTGCTAGTATGACTTCATGGCTGCTGTATCATCAACATGCTTACCTATGGCAATGTCTACCCTCATCTGTTACTTCTCAGAAGTGGTAACTTCTTTTCTTGCTTACTTGCAGCCTTTGTAGGCTCTCTGTTGTTGCTATGATGTCTGCAGCCCTTATGTAAAGTTGGTGCATTGTCAAGATATTTCACTTTTGTGGACTGACAATAGACTGATGTCAATGGTGAAAGTGATGACAACTTGGTGGCACTCCATGTTATACAGTGAGTGAAAAAACCCTTGCAATGTTTGGCCATTTTGTACTAAGTGCGATGTAGCACTAGGGGGCGTGGGAGTCCTGCTTAGCTTTGGTGGGACGGAATGTAGTGCTGACTAATGGCTACAAATGGGTCTTTGGGTCATGTGATTTGGCCCAGACATGGTGGAGATATGTCAATTCTAAAATGGCTATACCATTGCAAGGGTT